>JAHBMJ010001875.1:0-25186 GCA_018398765.1 Chromera velia
AGTCTAGACGATGAAAGTGGAAAGACTATCATGCAAACAGATAGAAAGATAGAAGTGGACAGTTTGTCATTCAAGTACGAAAGATGAAAGTGAAGAGAAGTTCAATGTTTGCATGTTTATCTTCATATATAGGAGTTCTAGTTTGTTCTTATACTATTCCACAACCATTCATAACTATTCAAACCATTTTAAGTTCTATCATTTTTTTTTTTTAAGTTCTTTATCTATCTTTGTCAAAAGTATTCAAAATTTGGTAAATTACCCACAGTGGTATATATATATGTTAAAAATTCTGCTAGAAATTCCTTGAATCCTTGTGAGGAAGTCTTTGTTGTTTTTTGTTTAAATGTTGTAAACTCTATCCTCCATCCTCCTCCAAATGATTCTGCTTTAAATTTCATATTTTAGGAAGGCAAAAAGATTCTCTGTAGTCCAGGAAAAGCCAGTATCCAAAGATATGAAAACAGAAAAGAAAACCAAAGAAATGAAACTGGAACAGACCTCAGCTTTTGTATGGAATTATCAACCAGACGAGATTTAGAGCATATTGTTTGTTCCAATGAGGGGTCATACATGCAGACAGACAAGAAAGATGAAGACTGAAAGGTCGTTATGTGAGGAGATAACGAAGATGAAAGTGAAACGGACTTTCTGCAAGCAGATGGGCTAGCAGATAGGATGAAACTGGAGAGGCCCTTAACACATAGGCAGAAAAGATGGAAGCTAGCGGAAAGTAGTCATACAAGCCGGCAAGATAGACAAAAGTGGAGAGTCGTCATGTTCGACAGCGCACGACAGAAGAAAGTAGAGACCCACCAAGCAAGCAAAAAAGAAAGATGGGAATATGAAAGTGGAGAGGCCGTCGTGCAAGAAGAAAGAAAGAAAGATAAAAGTGGAGAGGCCGTCATATAAACAGACAGAGAGACAGAAGTGGAGAGGCCGTCATACAAACAGATAGAAAGATGAAAGTGGAGAGGCCGTCATGCAAACAAACAGAACGATTAAAGTAGATAGGCCGTCATGTAAACAGACAGAAAGATGGAAGTGGAGAGGCCACCATGCAAACAGACAGAAAGATAGAAGTGGAGAGGCCGTCATACAAACAAACAAAAAGATGAAAGTGGAGAGGCCGTCGTGCAAACAGACAGAATGATTAAAGTAGATAGGCCGTCATGGAAACAGACAGAAAGATGGAAGTGGAGAGGCCATCATGCAAACAGACAGAAAGATGGAAGTGGAGAGGCGTGATACAAACAGACAGAAAGATGGAAGTGGAGAGGCCGTCATGCAAACAGACAGAAAGATGGAAGTGGAGAGGCCGTCATGTAAACAGACAGAAAGATAGAGGTAGAGAAGCCGTCGTACAAACAGACAGAAAGACGAAAATGGAGAGGCCGTCATGCAAACAGACAGAAAGATGGAGGTGGAGAGGCCGCCATGCAAACAGACAGAAAGACGAAAGTGGAGAGGCACCATCCAAACAGATAGGAAGATGGAAGTGGAGAGGCATGATGCAAACAGACAGAAAGATGGAAGTGGAGAGGCTGTCATGCAAACAGATAGAAAGATGGAGATAGAGAGGCCATTGTGCAAACAGACAGAAAGATGAAAGTGGAGAGGCGCCATGCAAACAGACAGAAAGATGAAAGTGGAGAGGCGCCATGCAAACAAACAGAAAGATAGAAATGGAGAAGCGCTATATAAACAGACAGAAAGATGAAAGTTGAGAGGCCGTCATACAAATAGACAGAAAGATGGAAGTGGAGAGGCCATCATACAAACAGATAGAAAGACGAAAGTGGAGAGGCCATCATGCAAACAGACAGAAAGATGGAAGTGGAGAGGCTGTCGTGCAAACAAACAGAAAGATGAAAGTGGAGAGGCTGTCATACAAACAGATAGAAAGATGAATGTGGAGAGGCCGTTACGCAAACAGACACAAAGATGGAAGTGGAAAGGCCGCCATGCAAACAGACAGAAAGATGGACAGACAGAAAGATGGACAGACAGAAAGATGGAAGTGGAGAGGCCATCATGCAAAAAGACAGAAAGATGAAAGTGGAGAGGCCGTCATTTAAGCAGGAAAGGTGAAAGTAGAAAGAAGTTCAACGTCTGCGTATTTATCTTTATATAGGACTTCTGGTCTGAAGATTTGATTCTCTCACCACGTGTCCAGACAGAAGCTTGATTGAACTGTGCATGCAGAGTTCACTAATTCTTGTAGTAGGGTCAGTCAAAAAGCTGCTGCTTAGCTGCATGCACAAACGCAGGATTGACTGCAAATTTGAACCTACTGGTAGGCCTGTTACCTCTATCCTCCAGATGTACAGGAGAATATGCAGCTACGTTTATCCCATACCAGTTCTTTTTTGTTATCGAAGATCCTATAGCTTAATTGAATGTATTTGCATGGCTGAGATCGATCTTATGCCATGTATTGGCGTTCTGCACATATTGCTTGAGGGGCACGTTTCTCTCTACATGTTATGCATGGAGGGATTGTTTTCTCACGACCGTTCGCACGGAGCCCGTCATGCATGACGGATAGGTATCGCGATCGGGGGATATACGCGTGCATTACCCGTTGACCCAGGTCGTACAGATCTAGACAAGAACCGAGGCCCGGGCCCCGGCATCACCCAGTGTCATCGATATATATACATTTTACTATTATTTTACTTCTTCATACAGATGCATACCAATTAATTGAGTTGCATGCTTGCGTCAAAGAGTTAATCCCGCACAGGTTGCTTGAGGGGCATGTTTCTTGAAGTTTTCGCAGATACAGTTATGCGCATGGCTCAAACTTTCCACAACCGTTGGTACAAACTTTCTATGATCGTTCGCACGGAGCTGTTGTATTGCACGTTGCATGACGGATGGGTGTCACGATCAGGCTTTACTCGCGCGCATTACCCTTTGAGCCAGGTCGCGAGGGTGTATAAAGCTAGACAAGAACCGAGGCCCTGGGCCCCGGCACGCATGCATGTATGACATTTTCGTGTATGTGCACACAGTCCGGCAGTCAATCCATGGCCTCTGCAGCAGGGCGCCTTCGGTTTTTACGGGCCCATGCCTTCGGTGCAAGCCAACCTCTCCGGCAGGGCGCGCCTTCGGCGCCCATCGGCTTTTACGGGCCCGCGCCTTCGGCGCGGTCCGGCTTTGACGGCCTTCGGCCGTCAAAGTACCGGCTTTTGCGGCCCCTGAGCATCAAAGCCTGACCATGTAGCTGCATGGGGGTACCGGGGCTCGAACCGACGACCTCGACTATATACCCCAAAATTCGCTTTCCGGGCCACTCGCACGCTTCACGTGCGTCAGATGGCCTTTGATCATGCAGACATATGCAGACCACTGCGGGATCGATACACGCGATTCCATGCATGCATGATGTATACACGTCTTTGCATCGATCATCCATGCAGACCATAAAATTATTATAGTGCTGATCTGTTGCGCATTTAAAGACTGTCTGTTTCTCTCTAAAACTGTCAATGGATTTGCGTGTCACAAGCTGTCGTGAAACGTCAGCCAACTCACTGCAAATCTTATCTCCTTCGGCTGATCAAGCATGTTTGCATGCATGCAGGACTGTTCGCGACATCGTGCCTTTCCTCTGTTGTCACGCAGAAAGTCCCTTTGATCAATTCCATTAACCGCTTTTGCACACGATCATGTGGGGTCTCTTCGGTTACAGCACCGATCAGGACGCTCAGAAGAAGAAAGAAACCGACGGCAAAAAGCAAAATGACAAAAGGGCAAATGATGACTACGATGAAAGCGATGCAGGTTTCACAGGCTCATCGGACTCTGCAGGTCCCCCCCCACCTCCACCGCCTGGCAATCCCCCCCCTTCCACCTATCGCACGCGGCAGACCGTGTCCAGTGGTACAAGTGACCCTCCTCGCATTCGACGGACAGAGCCGACACACACCTCTCCTGCTCCTGAAGGTGCCGATTATTCTGTCTTCAATATCCACGACGACGCACCAAGTGAAGAAGACTCTGATGAAGATGACGACGAACCTCCGCCCCCTCCCCCTCCTGCTGGTGCGCCTCCCCCTCCCCCTACACAAACAGGCAAATACAAAAGTGAACCAAAACCACCCCCCCGCTTGTGGAGGGAAAGTGACGCTGGATTGGAGCCAACGCGTGCTCCCAACCCAGACGAAGCGGGAAGGTATAAAAGCGTACCCAAACCCCCTCCCCGTCTGTGGAAGGATGAAGAGGACACACGGGCCCTGAACCCCGACGAAGGAGCCCGTTTGAAGAGCACTCCAAAGCCCCCTCCCCGAATTTGGAGGGGTTCCCTCGAATCCGAGAAAATGCTGGAAAGGCCCCCCCCACCCCCACCAAAGAAGGCAGCACCGGTCACTTATGAAGACGAGGAGACTGTCCAACGGGAGCTAGAGCGCCCCCCTCCCCCTCCCCACGTACAGGCTGTTCCGACCATGAAACCCCTCCGTAAACCCCCCACAAGAGAGCTCACACAGGTTCTGCAAGACCCCCAACCGTCGGAAGAATCAAAGACTCTCGGATCTCTTTTCGGGGCCGTCTTCGGAGCCATCAATAATTTCACTGAAGAGAAAAAGAGCCCTACCGCAAAGGGCCCAGCAAACGTCCACGTCATCAAGGCCCTCCGGATAGGCAACGGCATCGGCAGACTCTTCAGGTCAATTCTCTTCGTGCGTGTGGTCTGTTTGCAGTTGGTGTGTTTTCGGGGGGTGGCTAATTCATATTTACATATTCTCTAGTTTGACTTCCTTTCTTCAACCAAATTTACGCTCGCCGATTCTTCTCTGCAGAAGAAAAAAGAACGAAAGACAAAATGCTCTATAGAGCGTACAGTGAGCGTTCGTGTGGCAACATGCGTTGAGGTCTTTGATCCGCCTCGGGTTCTGGCACCGTTCAATCAATCAATCAATCAATTAATTTTGACCTCCCATCTTTTGAACTGCAATTAGTAACAGTCGCAGAGGCATAGCAGTGGCACAGCGTCCTCTCCTGCCGGTCGGATGCTTATCAATACCGCAACTCGGTTTCTCTTTTTTTTTCTCGTGATGTGCTTCTTCTTCTGCTAATTTTTCAACGTCGTTTCCTCCTTGGATGACCTTACCCCCCATTTCCTGTTGTGTGCAGGTGCCAACGTGTGCAAGCACGGCGAATGCAACGAGAATTTTTCATCCGAGTGAAGAAGCTGGTCGCAAATTGGCACTCCAGATTCGCAACACTCCGCAGAATCAATCAGGAGACTAAACTTGCGGCATCTGCAGCTTTGCTAATGGGGCACGCGCTCCGGTGAGTGGTGTCTCACACAGCTTCTCTCTCTGTCTGCAGTTCTCATCTGCCTTTTGCTCAATTTGCACCATTGCGTCGTTTCAAAGCTCCATATTCTGTGTAGTGCTTTCTTTTACACTCAGTCTTGTGAGGAAATTTGGAAAGGATGAGTGGTCCCTTCCTCGAGGGTCTTCCTTGAATTTTGTGTCTGTCTGTCCTCGCGACTCTTGTCCCTTTTGTGTTCTTGTGTTGTTCCAAAGTTTTCTGCCTTTGTCTCTTGGTCTCATAGTGTCTGTCTACTCTTGCTTTGTCGTCTGTCTGCTGCGTCTCTCTTCATCCATGCGGCTTTAAGTCCTCACCTACTTCTTCAACAGGCTTCTCTTTTCTGAGAGCTTTCTTTCGTATTCTCCTTTCCCGTCTTCGCCGTTCTTGTTTGTTGTTTTGCAGGGGGATCATCCAAAGGTCCAAGGCCACGACCTTCAGAATCATTTCAATGCAAACCACTGCAGTCTCGGTGTACCCAAATTTCATGCAGGAGGACATGGGTGAGTGTATACAAGCGAAAAGATGTTCCAGTATGCACCCCTGGCATGCAACTTTCACAGTTCTGTTTGGTTGACATCCCCGCAATCTCTGACGCGATCTGCGTTCACTTCTCTCTGGTCACGTCTTAGGTGCTACCTGACACCGCCTCAGATCGCGTTCTGCTTGAATATCTTCTTTTCTAAACTAACGACGATGATGAAATTCGCTTTGACTGCTTTTTCAATCGGTCAGCTGAACAATCTTACCGGGTATGACGTGTCGCGTCTGCAGTTCTAAGGAGATACAAGCAAGCTGCTGCTGCCCTCCGGTGGGCTGACAGGACGACCCGACTTGCACGGCTCCTCCTGGCTCTTCGGACGAATCACACAAAGGCGAAGATGGAGGCGGTGTTTCGGTGGAAGGAGACTCTCAATGTGCGTTGTTGTTGGTGACTTGGTTGTGGGGCCTTGGCGTGAAAGGGGCAGTGGCGTGATCTTGTCATTTTGCCAGTTGGAACCGATCAAAATGTTCCTGCGCAACCCTACGATTTTAGATTAAACAACGTTCGCGCACATACACATTCACACACACACACACACACACACACACACACACGCACACAGACAGACAGATTGACAGAGAGAGAGCGAGAGAGAGAGAGAGAAAGAAAGAATGAGAGAAAGAAAGAATGAAAGAAAGAGATAGATAGATAGATAGAGAGAGAGAGAGAGAGAGAAAGAAAGGAAGAAAGACAGAAAGAAAGGAAGAGAGAGAGAGAGAGAGAGAGAGAGAGAGAGAGAGAAAGAAAGAAAGAAAGAAAGAAAGGGGGAGAGAGAACGACAAGCACACCGAACGCCAGGCACGGAGAGAAACAGAAAGACAGGCAGGCAGGCAGGCAGGGAGGTAGACTGGTGAAGAGAGAGACGGAGAGACAAACAGAAAAACTGACAAACAGACAATGAGACGCAGGCAGATTGAAAAACTTGTGTTTTTCTTTTTTTTCTGTTCTTTTCGCACACGGACAGGCAGAGACTTACAGTAGAGGAATGAATGACTGATGGCAAAAAGAAAAGACGTCAAGTTCACACTCCCTATACGAGAGGCATTGACGCAATCGCCTTCGTTTCATGCATACTCTCACCCACTGTCCTGTCTTGTGCTTTGCTTTCGCAGGGTCGTGACCCTTGCCATGAGTTGGTGAAACTCCCGCGAAGATCAAATACCCGGGAGAGATGGCGACAGGAGGAAGACGCAGAGGGGGAGCTTTACAGGTCTGTTCGTGCATGGTTGGTCCGACGTGGAAAGAGTCGCGCTGTACGAAAGTAAAAACAATGTGGAGTCAGATCATGGCGCCGCGTGGTTCAGCGGTGTTGGTCACGTCCATGTCTTTCAGTTATGGGGAAAATGTCACAGAGACCTGTCAAGACGGCCTGCTCATCATGAATTATGAAAGAGACTTCGAGAGAGTGACGCAATTAATCGTTGATTTCAGACAAACGAAGTGCACATTCATCATGAAGGAGGGTGCCCCCACTGATCCTGAACTTGCAGGTTCACGATGAAGGACGGTATTCCCTCTGGCATTGAGTTTGCTGGAGACGCAGACGTAGTCGAGGATGGGGGTGCAGAGCTGCGGTCTCAGCTGTGGCTGCAGGACAGGGCCCGTCAGGCTGAGGAGAGGAAGGAGAGAACCAGACAGAAGAACATGTATCACTTCAACGACATCAGACAGAGAGGACCGCAGCCACCGAAAGGTCAGCCGACCCCGGTGAGAAGAGAAGAGGAGAGGAGAACCGTGCGTGGGGGGAATTTCGGCCGGCGAGTTTTCGTTGGCTTCTCTCGATCGTTGACTCTTTGTACGTTGCTACCTGCGTCTGAATGAAAGTACACCGATATCGCATGGCATTTCAGTCTCCGAAATCCTCCTCCTTCAGATCCTTCTCAGCGTACTTGAAAGGCTCTGGTGCTCGATTGGTTTGCATACCGCTGAGCTCTCACCTTCTTAAATTTGGGAACTTATAGTTGCTGAATGCATTTGAGAAGAGTGCAATCATCAAAAAAGAGATTTTCAAAAGGATTGGAATGAATGGATCGATAAATGGTTTTCTTTGAATGTTGGTGCCTGCATTTTGCTGTGTGCATGTGAGTGCTTGTGACTGCAGGGCATCCTGACCAGGGAGACACAGCAGATTTTGTAGACCTGGCGTTCTACTACCACCAGCGGTACTGACTCACTTTCCATAAGAAGTGGTGGGATCGTTTTCTTCTCATCTCATGTCAACGCATTGAGACTTCAACGGAGCGCTGGCATAGTTGAATAAGGCATCTAGAGGTTAAGGTAAGAAC
Source organism: Chromera velia (assembly GCA_018398765.1). NCBI lineage: Eukaryota > Chromeraceae > Chromera > Chromera velia. The sequence goes on from JAHBMJ010001875.1 coordinate 8,149, forward strand.
AATGTCATGTTTAAGAAGCTTAAAAATTTCCAAACAACGAAGCTAAATCATCTCATTTTAGCTAAGAACGCAGTGAAGAATTCAGCTTTCAAGAACTTTCAAAAGAGGGTGTTCTATGATGATATCTTAAATATACGGGCTGCCGTGATGGCACTGCTTTTACCTCCTGGACCAATCCCTATTCGAAGGGAGGCACACAGGGAGTCTGTCTTGTACTACATCGTGCCTAAGTCTGTCACTTCGGATCGTTAATCAAAGCCAGCTCTTCAACTCAATCAGTTTTAGATAGAGATAGCTATCGTATCGATATCGTATCATATCGTATCGGTATTGGTATTAAAGTATCGACTATCAGTTCTTTCTCGAGTGGCCGAGTATCGGTTAGTATCGGCCTGCTTAGAGCTTATGAAGGACTAGCTGGGCTAATATGTGGCAAGGCGCGCGCCGGGCCGGGCCTCGGAGCTCAAAGACTGGGCGCGGCCGGGCACAGTAACATGTATACCGTCTCCAACCGGCTTTATGCATGGATGAATGCGGAACGGGCTCCAACGTGCACTGAATTTAGCCTCAGCGGCCAGAACAGCCCGACTTGGCTTCAAGACAAGACTGCATATACACTGCATTCAATCTAACAGAGCTTCATCATTTCCGGTTTCTGAACAAAACCGCTTCTAGATAATTAAAGCATCATAACAGCCAGAAGGAGAAAAAACAAGGTAAGGTGTGGGCATATTATAAACATCAGGCGGATAGAAATTTCATCTCCTCAGCATGCACAGTTGCTTGACCCGTTGTTGCCCTGTTAGAGTTGGCTCACTGGCCAACGTTCAAACAGCTTAAGGACAGTAGTCTAAGAATCGTCTTTCCATAGTGGTGTCTCCTCTTTTTGTGCCGTCTTGGAGCTTCAGGAGTGACCGGATCGACCAGGATGTCAACATGGGCGAACTGAGATTCGGAAAGGTCAGTCACGAGTGAGGTCACTGTCATTTGGTGACATCCATACTCTGCTATTGAAGCTTGCCACTTTATTATTGATGTTCAACCAATGAACATACCTCTGATGACCTCATTTTTTACAAAAGCTTACTACTTGGTGACTCGCTGCTCGTTTTTCGACGTTGACCTAGCTTCCAGCAACGGTTCGGTCTTCACACCCTGTAAATCACAAAATACACACCAAGACCATCTATCTGTTTCCCTATGGGAACCTTTGTAGTCCAATGTGTTTGTCTTGCTCTTCTTCATGCTTTCATTTATGTAAAAGGAACTCCTGATACCGTAAGCAGTGCTGTTTTCGTTTTTCTAGAACTGGATTTGCCCTCCCTAGAATGATTGGTGAGTTTGTCACTTGTGCCCGCTCCGTAGAAGAAGGAGAGGGCTTCGATTCCCAAAGTCTAGAAAGCTAAAGAGTGTCTCACCATGGATGTATTCCGCCAAATTGTTGCAGGTTTGAAGTCTCAGCTGGCCGTTTTGCGTATTGGTTGATTTTCATGGAGATGCACACATATACAGATAAGCATATAGACTGCTACACACTATTAGATCTTTGACCTCAATTTTATCTTCACTCCACTCGCTGAGTATCAACCATCATGTCGCTCAAGAGAGTCCAATCTGAGCTGCTTGCTGTGTAGCTTGTGTTTTCTTTTTTCTTTGTACTGCAAATCTACATGGTTCCTTTGTAAGTGCAGAATTATTATTATAGCATGTGAATATCTGCGTTTTACTGTAAATTTTGTATGCATTCACTTGCATTTGGGTGATTTTGGCAGACACATCAGAATAAAATCGAGTTTAACAGTTTATGTCTGGCATAAGATTTCTAGGAACGATGTATCGATAAAGTCATTCTGAACCTCATGATGTGTTGACTCTTTTTGAGGGGGGGGTTAGGGGGGTGAAGCCCCCCTTATAGTTTGGCCTTCTAAACATTTTGGAGCCCATTTTCTAAGTAAAGTTGACTTTTTAAAAACATGAAATTTTTATAAAAAGTTTACAGTTTTACGAATGATACCGTTTGCACTAGGTTTTAGCGTCGTAGGCTAAAAATTTTATGTCAGTATCAAAATTATCGACGATACCCCCTTTTTTTGGAACCTTAATTTCCGATACGATACCGATTTGATACCGATACGATATGATAGCTATCCCTAGTTTTGGAAGAATGAATCAATTTTGTACTTACTTTGCATGCATTTATTTCTTTTCTGTATTGCTGTGATGATTTATTCGCATATACGCGCATGGCGTCGCCCAATCTAGCGCCCAATCCAATGTTGCATGTGATTGATCGACCTTACTGCATTGCCACCGCGCCATCGCCGCACTGTCGATAATTTCATTCTGCGGCACTGCGGTGAAATTTTAGGTTTCATCAGCGCATTCTTTTCTTTTGAGCGAGCGTTCATATCATCAGACTCGAATCAAGAAACACGAAGAATTGGGGTATTGTCCTTCTCGGCTGAATTTCATTTGTGGCACTTACTATTTCCCTCATTGTCTGCTGGTCGACTGCCTATGCTCTTCGGTCTATTTTTACGAAGCACGGCTGCTGTTTGCATTCGTTTTTTTCTTTTATACTTCTTGTGCAAACTTAAATGAGCTCGCCCAAGCAAGATTCGCAACTCACCGTCTGCTCAGATTCCCCTTTCTGTTTCTACTACTTCAAAGTTGAGGACAGGTGAGTAATCAACTCGTCAGTTAAACGGTGAATATTAGACTAAGTACAGGAAACAGGAAATCAAATGAAAAAGAAAGAGAAGAGACTTCCTTTTACTAATCGAAAGATTCAACCGAACAAATGAGCTGTCTTCCAGTGTTAATTAATTCATCCAGTCCATTCTTCCATTCAAAGGACACATCTGTGTACTGAGTGTTTCTTTGAATCAACTACTCCCATCTCCCGCTTTCTTTCATTCTTTTTTAGCCTACATGCGGTCCGTTAACCTGCTTCTTTGTCTGACTGTGGTCTCAATTAATTTATGCTGTCAGCCGCCCTTTTTTGAGACATCTGTTATTTCTTCGTGCCTTGATCTGAAGTTTTTTTATCTCTCTTTCTTCTTGAAATCTTTTCAATTAAGGATGCAGAGCACTGGCTTTATAGAGAAGAAGCTTCTTTCTTAAAGAAAGCAATTTTCTCCTGTTTAGTGTCTCTTGTCCATTTGCTATGCACTATTCCTTTGCTATCCCTTTGCTCTATCTGCTCTCATATATATCGTTTCTCAACAGAAGGTAGACAGGCTTTCAATTATTCATAAGAAGATCATTTCAGAACAGCTCCTGCCATTGGGTCTCTTTCTCTGATGAAGCGCACGCAGATGTATTTGCTTACTTGCATGAAAGGCACATACTGTGACGTGTTTGGCGCAAAGTGTATAACTGACTGGTTACATGTATTTAGATAGTGGATAGTGCATGCTTTATGTGTATGATGCAGCTTCTGTTTTCTTTTCTGCCTTCCCCGGGCCCCTCTATGATTTCTTTTATTAGAGCATTAAGAACATTATGTGTAAACAGGGAAAGTGATCAGGATACAAACATAGAAGAGAAGAATCGAACATGCAAACCAATACAAATGAAAATGAACAATCCGCACTCCGAGTCGTCATCTCACTCTCTCACTCCTCCCAGTGCAGCCAGTTGAATCCGCACAAGACTGGACCAAGTCTCTTAAAGTTTGTCCTTAATGATGGGGTACAGCGTCTACTCATGTCTACTTGAAGATCTGTGCTTGATGCTAACCAGAAAGAACGATGCCAAACCAAGCAGGAAGTGCACAGAAAGTATACAGAAAGTCGTATCGGTCTTCGATAAAGTGTACGACACTGAAAGATATACGTTTCTATCATTTTCTTCCTCTTTCCTCTCTTATGCCTGCAAGTGCTCATCTGTTGTGTGTTCCTCCTCAAGACAAAACCACTGTCATGGCCAAAAACTGGCCACGAGAGAGAAACAAAGAAATTGAAAGGAACGTACTACCAATATACAGAAGCATCTGTCAGAACTTTTGCATTCTTTTCTTCTTTGAGGCTAATGTGAAGACGGCACTCAAAGAACGATGGGAAATGATCAGATGATAGTGTGGATGAACTGTCATACACTGTGTTTGTACAAGGGTAAGACACTGCTTCTCTTGTCTGGATTACAAGAACGGTCGACCCCACTGCCAACTTGAAGTCACTATCTGATGAAATCTTAAATATACGGGCTGCCGTGGTGGCACTGCTTTTACCTCCCGGACCAATTTCTATTCGAAAGGAGGCACACAGGGAGTCTGTCTTATACTACATCATGTGTAGGTCAACCTCCCTGAACCTAAGTGCCACTTAAAAAAATATTATCAAGATGATCTCTATCTGTGGCATTATTTTTCAAGAGACCGTCCACGCCTGCGGCGTACACGGTCAAGACACCGTCCAGATTTATGGCGTTGGCTTTCAAGATACCGTAAATGATCTACGTCTGCAGCACAGACTTTCAAGCTTATCCAAAAATGCGGCTTGAACTTTTAAGTGATAGTTAGGTTCAAGGAGGTCCGTAAGTCTGTCACTTCGGATCGTCAATCAAAGCCAACTCTTCAACTCAATCAGTTTTGGAAGAATGAATCAATTTTTTACTTACTTTGCATGCATATATTTCTCTTTTGTATTGCTGTGATGATTTATTCGCGTATACGCGTGTGGTGTCACCCAATCTAGCGCCCAATCTAATGTTGCATATGATTGATCGACCTTACTGCATTGCGCTGCCACCACACTGTCGATGATTTTATCCTGCGGTACTGGGGTGAAATTCTAGGTTTTATCATTCTATGTTTGTACCACTTTTGTATAATCAACGCCAAATTCAATGGTTTCCTTCAATTGTCATACGAGCTGTCGGCATCTCGTCTAGCATTTTGTATCACGTATTAAGCAACGACTCCTAATGAGTGCCAACGAGTCAAAGTATAAAGTTATTTACAACTATTTTTTTTATTTTACTTCAAAGTTAGTTGAAATTAGACTCAACCACTAGAGCTTGATTAGAAGTTTCAAGACTAAATTCAAGTTTTGCCTCTTTAAATTTATATCTGATATGAAATCTGATATAAAATATATTATAATAATAATTAAAATAATAATAATCACATAATTAAAGTAAGTTAGCTAGCAAAGTACTAGGTAGTACTAGATGTATTTGCTGACTAGCTAAATGAATTATGAATGAGAATGTTTCGTAGGTCTGGGAAAATAATAGAGTGGACTCTAAAGTAGGACTTAGTAGAATTCAAAGTGACTTTTAAATTTACTCCAAAATTACCATACCTATCAAGCATTTCTAGGTACTAAACAATGATCAAAAACTTAAAACAAAGAGTTTTAAACGGTTTGAGAGTGCGATTAAGTGTTTTTTTTTATCGTAGTTAGTGAAATAATTATTAATAATTATATATAAACTTGATTTATGATAACTGCATATATATTTAAATTTCAATTTATCATTTTACCTTTTTTAGTAAGTTTTTAACTCTTTAAAATATTGTCTTCATAATAAATCTTAAGGTTTTAACAGAAAGATTGAAAACATGTGAAACGTAGTGTAGAGCTTTTATGAACATCACAATTGATGTTATTAATATGTTAGACTGTATAACTACAAATCATAAGTAGAACACTCATAACAATGGCCATGAGCTCAAAGCACTGTTTTAGCATAACACTGCAACAACCAGACAATGAAGTTGTTCAACTCAGATAACAAATTTTTTATGCCGCCGGAACAATAATCAATATTTTAAAATTGGCTTCCAGTGCACATAACCTGTCAGTGAAGGTCTGTGTACATGTGGATCTGCCAGTGTGCACACGCGTGCACGCGTACACACACACACACACACACACATACACACACACACACACACACACATACACACACAAGGGGAACAGGCCGGGGGGAAAGGGGAAACGGGAGGAACATAAGCCGGCAGAGAAAACTTGGGCATAAAGAAGAGACCGAGAGGTAGAAGGAGAACGAGTACATGTACCTCAGATATGTGCACACGCACATAAACGCAGACTCAGACAAACTGACTCACAGAAAAGCAACAACATGCATTTATTCTTTCTGAAAGAGGTGAGCGTCATGAGCCTTAAAAAAGAAAAGGATGGAAAGACTATGTTGCGTTACGTGCACACCTTTACATACTCATACACGCATGCACGCATATATACACACACACACACACACACACACACACACATACACATACACATACACTCACACTCAGACTCACACTCACACTCACGCTCACACTCACACTCACACTCACACTCACACCCACACTTACACTCACACTCACACTCTCCCTCTCTCTCTCTCACACACATACACATATACACACACACACACATACACACACACACATACATATATACACCATGACATAGGCCCGCGCACACACGCATGTATGTGTATGCATACATGCACACGGAATACAAGATCACACGAACTACTAGCAGTACGCTCTTTTGTTGTTCGAGCAAATACAGGCAACAAAATGCAGTGCCAGAAAGAACACATAAACTAGACACATAAACTTCCAGGACAAGGCCGGAGACAAACAGAATACATGGGAGGATATCCTTTTTCATACATTCACACTCTTTTATACACACACACACACATACACGCTGCACCTAGCTTTGTATACATCTAGATACACATACGTGCAGAGATGGAGAAAGACTCAAAAAGGAAAGCAAAATGGTTAACAAAAAGGCAGCCTAGAGCTCCAGAGCCTGGCAGACCAAGTACAAGCCACTGAAACAAAGCCTGAGCTCTGAACCCACCTTCTACAGGGGCTGTCTGGGGTGGTCCCTCCACACACCTCGAAGTAGACTTAACTGCATTCATATTCAGAAGACACACATATAAAAAAGAGTCCATAGATGTATCAAGAACAGAAACAGGCAGATGGGAGAAGAATTAAAGGCTTAGAAAACGAATTCAAAAGGTTTTACAACAATCTAGCTGCTTTTTTCTGCATCTGCACAAGCAGAGAACATGAGGCGCGCAAGGCGCAACCCTGATGCCTGCGGATGCCTGACCCGAGGCAGCCCATAATAGAGCAGATTAAGAACAGAAAAAGAACACGTGGCATAAATTCATATAAGATGAATGCTGTCCCGAACACCTTTTGTCCAAAAAATATGTTTTTTCTGTGATGCGAAAGAAAAAAAAATCCTTCGTATTTTTACCGAGGGAGAATTCAGGGCTAAATTCTCCCTCGGGTGAAACGGCTCAAAGTGCTACACATTGAGAGCTGCGAGGAGAGAAAGAGGGCAGTTGGCACAATTTTGATCAAGATGAATGCTGTTTCAAACACCTTTCATCCAAAGAACATCTCCTTTCTATGGTGCGAAAGAAAAAAAAATCCTTCGTATTTTGACTGAGGGAGAATTCAGGGCTAAATTCTCCCTCGGACGATATCTTTTTGACATACTTCAAGAGGGAGAATTCAGCCCTGAGGGAGCAAAAAAAAGATGACTCATTTCGGTAAATGAAGCCAGAAAAACGACTCAAAAAAATTCTCTCTCAAAAAAAAATTTTTCCACATACTCATCGAGGGAGAATTCAGCCCTGAATTCTCCCTCACCAAATATTTTTTTCATATAGTCTGAGAGGGAGAGATGGAACACAAAGTGTGGAATGGGCCTAAAAGAACAGCGCAGCCTCTATCGGCACCCTTCGTGAAGCTAGGCAATCTATTTTTTATGCCCTAACTCCCCACCGATTTCTTCCACCGACCTCTCCGAGTCTCTGGATTGTCTGTGTCCTTCCCGGTGGACACCGCCCACCCCGGCCACTTGTGACGCCGCCGGCTCCGGCCCTACTCCCTTGTGACGCCGCCGGCCTGGGCTGGGCCGGGCCCCAATCGACCTCGGCTTCCTTTGCCAGTCGCGGACATTCATTCACTCGGCCTAAACGTCTCACCGCTCCCTCCAGCTGGCGTCTCTCTGCTCCCTCTGACGCCACCGGCCCCGCGCCCCGCCCAAGCCGCGGCATACCGCGACACCAGGCCCGGCCCCCGCCCCTCAGTGGCCCTTGTCCCCGTCCTTGCCCCCGTCTCCGTCGATGAACATCCCCCCGGCCCTGCCAGCGCTCCGGTTTGCTCACTCCCTTGATCTGCCCTCTCCTTCTCACTCCTTTGCCCCCCTTTCCGCTTTCTGTCTCCGCCGGGATCCACATATCGGGGCCAGGGCTGGTGCCGGCGCACAGTCTCAAAGACAGAAAGTAGACCTGAATACAGGCAGACAAGCAGCATATTCAAAGGGAGACAAACGGAAAGCAAGGACAAGCATCCTTCCCCTCGTCCTATTGCCTCTTCCCAGGTTGCTATAACTTCTCTTCTTACTTTCTAAACCGTACTTACTAGATGTTTTTGACTGATTTTCACTGACAGGCATGGGTGCAAAACGACACGACTGATAGGGACCGAATAAAAATAAACCACTGACCTAGAGAGACGCGGTTATCACACAGAGCCCCAAGTGCTGCCTCAACACGATCAAATGAACGGAACCTGCATTCAATCACATCTTCAAGAGGTAATAAAGCCAAAAACGATGGTTCAAGGCAAACATCTGCTCAACAGTGCATCATGCACTGACTCACACAGAGAGACGGAACTGCAGACTCACCAGAAGAATAGCGAAAGCAACCCCAGCTCCTCAGCAAAGCTAAAAGGTGGTCCCAGATCCTGCGTGCAAGCACCGAACAAGAAAAGGATGAAGTTGCATGGGAAGGTCTGAGGTGCATCATGCTCTGACCTGATAGAACCGTTACGGCTTGCAAGCAGTGAGATAAACAAACTGATAAACTTACTGGAGAGCATGCGAAGGTCCCTTTGGATCCCCAAAACAGCCCAGTGGGAATCCCAAATCCTGTCTACAGGTACATACCAAGAAAGTAAGGAAGTTTGAGAGCTTGGACAAAGGTGGGCCTGTGCCTGACATGATGCAACGAGTGTTACGGCTAGCTATAGTTCATGTCTGAAAGGAGACGGAACCTCAAACTCACCAGAAGGAAGACGAAAACAGCCCCAGTTCCCCCGGTGAAGAAAGCAAGAGGTCGAGCGCTTGCATAGAAGCATGCAAGGCTAGCATGCAAGGGGAAAAGGACGTCGATCAAAGAGTAAGAACAAGACGGCCCTCTCCAATTTTCCTACCATGTTTGCTGACAGAACGAGACGGCGTGAGATGGGCAAATAAACCCATGTTCGAAGAAGAGAGACGACTGAGCTTCCTTCCAAAGTCTACTCAGAGTTGGAATCTCCCATGTGAAGTATAGAGCTGTTATGCTTGTAATGTAGTGCGAGCTGATCTGAAAACATCAGCAGTGAATTAACAGCTTTAGAGCAGATCCGCAGTCCCACAATGTTCAGAGATAAATATGTAGTGTACGTGCTGTCAGCTACATCTGCGTGCGTCAAAATCGGCTTTTTGGATATTATCCGATTTTAAAGCTGGGGCACATTGATCCCATGATGTGCGCAGGCCCTGCCGCGCCCCGCCGCTGGCCGCGTTGCGGTAACGGGCGCGCAGCACACCGCCGCGTTGTGGTCACGCACACCGCTATAATTTTTTTTTCTCACTAACCCTAATTTAAAAACACAAAATCGTACTCTCACATTGCTTAAAACTTTTTGTTTTAAGCTTTTAAGCATTGTTTAATATATAACAAATACTAGAAAAGCTGGAAAACTATGGTTGTTTTGGAGACCGTTTTGATGTTGGAGACCGTTTGGGATAGATTTGTCTTAGAAATGGGGAGGAGGGTATTCGAGTGGGACTAGGTGAAGGCACTCATGGCATGCCAACTGGTTGCGCTAGACAAATGCCCCGGGGTGCGCCCGGTAGGAATCGGGGAGGCGATCAGGCGCCTGCTCAGAAAAGCAGTGATGAAGGAGACTAGAGAGGAACTGCAGGAGGCATGCAGAGCCGATCAGCTGTACAGTGGCCTTATGGGAGGCCTGGAAGGAGGGATTCATGCAGTGAGGGAGCTCTGGGAGACCCTCACACAGGAAGCTGGCGACGACCCCGAGAAGGCATTCGGAACCCTCCTAATAGACGCCAAAAACGCCTTCAACGCAGCAAATTGCATAGCGGGGCTGTGGAATGCCCACATACTCTGGCCCAGAGCCTCCACATTCCTCTTCAACTGCTATAGGAGGGATACAGAGCTCTTCCTAAGAGGAACCCACGGGACCACCACCATCAGCAGCAGAGAGGGATGGACGTAAGGGGACCCGATGTCGATGACAGGGTACGCCATCACCATTCTCCCCCTCGTCCGAGCTCTCCAAGGCAGCGGGAGCGGGCAGACGGAAAGCGAGAAACAGTTGGAAGTAAGTGGGAGCAGCCAGGCAGCCGGAAAGAAACAGACAAGGATGAGGGAGAGCAGACAGGCAGACAGAGAAACACAGTTAGAATCGAGCGAGAACAGCCAGCCGGACAGAGAGAGTCAGACAGGGGCGAGTGAGAGCAGACAGGCAGACAGCAAGACACAGCCAGGAACGAGTGAGAGCAGCCAGCCGGACAGAGAGAATCAGTTAGGGGCGAGTGAGAGCAGACAGGCGGATAGAGAGACACAGCCAGGAACGAGTGAGAGCAGCCAGCCGGACAGAGAGAATCAGTCAGGAGCGATGGGGAGCAGACAGACAGACAGAGAGAATCGGCCAGAGGCAAGCGAGAACAGCCAGACAAACAAAGAGAAACAGACAGGGACGAGAGACAGAAGACAGGAAGCTAAAGAGCATACATCCACCGCTACAACTACTCATACGCCAAACCAGACAGGAAGAGAGGATAACCCGATACACAAGATAGGTAGACAGGCAGCCGCCCTTTCATCATCTTCAGCTTCCTCCCCCATTCCATCCCCCCCTCCCCTCCTCTCCCTCCCCCTCTTCCCCCTCCCCCTCCTCCTCCTCCTCCTCCTCCTCCTCCTCCTCTTCCTCCTCCCTCCATGCCTCTTCCTCCTCGTCCTCCTCCTCATCCTCCTCCTCCTCCCCCTCCTCCCTCCACTCGGACCACCCCTCAGCTCGCCCACCTGCCCCACCCCTTGACGATTCGCACTGCACAGCATCGTCCTCTTCAGCCGCCTCCGCGTCGGCCCGAAACGGAAGCGACTGTTTTTTCACAGTGGATAGATGGAGTGCAGGGGTAGCAGCCGGAACGGAGAAGAAAAAGCAACAACAGCAGGAGCCCAATCCCCCCCAGAGATACTGGCACCAGCTCTGGTATGTGGATGACGCATCCAATACTGGCTGGTTGCGCCAGCTGCGAGCATGGCTGCGCGAGTTAGTCAAGAGGGGGCCCGCGGCAGGGTATGTAGTGGAGGTGGACAAGTTGATCCTTGCAGTGCTCCCACAATTTGTACAGAAAGCCAAGGAGATTTTTGCAGAGTTCCCCGACCTGCAAATAGTAGAGGGGATGCGTCTCCTAGGGGGGCACGTAGGTATAGACGCACACAGAGAAGAATGGGTGCAGGAGAAGGTGAAAAAGTGGGCCGGAAGCGTGGAGAGAGTCGCAACAGCAGCAGAATTTGCCCCACACAAAGCATACGCAGCCTGTTCAAAATCCTTGCAACATGAATGGAAGTTTGTGGCGCGGGTAGTGCCAGGGGCGGGGGGACAGATGGGGCAGCTGGAAGGCACGATCGGAGACCGCCTCATCCCCGCCCTGATGAAAAGACAAGGGAACGGAGGGCTCCCCACCCAACATGACGTATGGCTGAGAGACGTTGCCGCCCTCCCGGTCCGACTGCTAGGCCTAGGCATCCCCAAACCCACCGAAACAGCGGACAGGGACTACAAGACCTCAGCCACAGCCAGTGAAGCGATCACAGAGGCCATCTTTCGAGGAGAAGACATAGACGCAGACGAACACGTGAAGAGGGGGCAGAAGGCAAGGGCAGCCCACAAAGAAGCAGTAAAAGAAGCGGTAGAGAAGGAGTGGGAGAGGTTAGGCAGCCAGTCAGGACAGGCAGCCAGTGAGGACCAGTGTAAGGAAGTCAGGCAGTCAAAAGAAAAGAGGCAGTCAGGATGGCTGACGGCCACCCCCCTGAAGGAATACGGAATGAATCTCAGCCCAGACGAATTTCGAGATGCGATGACAATCCGATACCAGGAGAGGGTAGGGGGGGAGAAGAGCAGATGTGAGGGATGTGGGGGAAGGTGGAGTCTGCAACATGCCCTTAACTGCCCAGTCGGGGGACTGCCGACGCTGCAACATGACGAAGTCAACCGTATGTGGGCGAGTCTAGCAGCAGAAGCATACCCCGCAGGAGCGGTCCACGCAAAGGAGCCAATCATTAGGGAGGAAGGGGAGGTGCAGGGATGTCCGGCGCTAAGGGGGGATTTCCAAGTCCGGGGGGCCTATGCTCTACAAAGGCTGGCAATTTTCGATACCAGGGTGATAAACCCACACGCCGCTTCGAGGGAGAAGGTGACCTGGACTCAAGCCCTTAAAGCAGCAGCAGAAGAAAAGAAGAGGAAACATGGGCAGGCAAGTGCAGACAGAGGGTGCAACTTCACTCCACTCGTGAGTGCGGTCGACGGGACGATAGAAGGGGAGGCAAAGATGTTCTTGAAGAGGGTGGCAGAGCGACTGAGTGAGAAATGGGGGCAACATGTGAGCAAGACATGCGGCCGGATGCGAGCCCGACTGCAGATTGCCCACCTGAAAGCGGCAAGCGCGTGCATTCGGGGGACCAGAGGAGTACAAGGGGAGGGCTGGGAGGAAGGAGGAGTAGGCAGTGCACTGGTTATGACTGAGGGGTAGGAAGTACTTAGAAAATGCCGAAGAAGGCACTCAGATAGAGGAGCGTCAAGTATGAGGTCGCATGAGAGAGAGAGCTAGTAGCGAGAGCAGTAACCAGGACAGAAGGAAGAGATGAAAGACGTATAGGCCAGATGCTAGGAACAAACTTTAAGTCAATGCCCTTCCAAAAAAAAAGAAAAGGTTCAAATCTAAAAAAGTCTAGGAAAAAGTAAACCTGTTGAACTTGATTTAAACCTGTTGGCAATGAACCTGGTGAACCTGTTTTGAACCATTTTTGAATATGTTTTTGAAAACATGCATACTAGACATGCACACATGCATGCGACCAGTATTACATCTATGGGCTAAAGTAATAGTAGAATAGTGAGAATAGTCACTATTCTTATCTAAGCATGATGGATAGTAGGAATAGTCACTAGTCACTATTCCTAGTAAAGAATAATAATAGAATTTTTCACTATTCTGACTATTCTGATAGGTCCAGCCCTTCATACAAAACAAGTCACAATTCTCACTATTCTGAAAGGAATAGTCACTATTCCAACTATTCCCACTATTTAAAAGAAAGCAAATAAATTGTTGTTCTAAGTCTAGAGTTGAAGAAATACATCAGATACTGTTATGACCTACTCTCACGCTTTAAAAGAGGACGCAGGCACCATCTGACTCCAAGGAGGTGAGAGCTAGAAAGTTCTATAGCTAGACGTATGAAAGTCAGTCATTCTATCAGATTAATTAATTTGCTTACTACTCTAAAAGGCTGAGTCTGAAGCTTTTGAGAGCTTTTGCGCACGTCTGTCCTCCAAGGAGATCACGTAAGGGTGAGGGCCACGCAGCCAAAGGCCTTAGCTAGCGCAAACGAGACCTGGAATCGACTATTTCGATCCGAAGTATCGCTAGGGGGCCTTCCACGCCCGATCTCTTATCTGGATTCTTTTTGTACGTTTATAGGCATCTCTACTGTGTTTTTTCTTTGTAGTGCGTGTGTTTGTGTATGCAAGAAGGGTTAGATGAGATCTCAAAGAGGTTGAGTCGATCAAAGTTCATTGGAGGTGATGACTCGTCACGACTGAGAGTTGAAGAGGTCGATCATCCTCCACTAAATTTGGATGTGACTTAAACTATTCGGCTCTGCATTTTTTTTCTTTTATAATCGGCTAATTTCTGATTTTTGTGGAGCACCGCGCGGTCTTGACTGTGGCTTGCCACATGGAATCGGTTTCACATACAGGGCCAAAATCGGCTTCTCGTGAAAGGCAAAAGAGATCATAGACTCTGAGGTGGGAATCGAACTCGGGACCTTCTGCTTCTCAGTCTGCCACCTGCTCTCACTTCATTCATTATGATTCTCTTGATGTCTGCCAAAGAACACAGACAGCAAAACATCTTAGAATGATTAAAGACTTAAGGTGCAGTCTGAGTAGACCGTAACAATACCATTTTGTACTTCATTTTCAGACTCGTCAGAAGAGGCTGCGCTTTCACTCATTTATTTTAGTTGAGGAATTAGAGGAAGCAAGAGACAATGTTTACCCTTCATATAGCAAGAATCTTCATGCAAAGTACTATATTTTTTGCATTCGCAAATCCCATTCAAGTAATCTTTACCCGTCATGTTGTTGATCGAATTCTGTTGATGCCAGTCTGAGATGTGATTTACAACTGGAAGGAGTGACTGTCACGAAGGCGTGAAGAGCCCAGAAGAGCCCCGCTGCCCCAGCGCGATACCATTTAATATCGCTTTTGGGTGAATTGGTACATCACTTCTAGATATCACTTAATAAATATGAGTTGAAAAAACTCTGAAGAAAGTGCCGAATTAAGTATTTAACGCCATTGAAGTGATATATAGCGATACATGGTGATCTATATATGATCTATTTATATAATCTGGACTGACTTCGACTCGGATCCTAAGTGTATTTCTCCTTCTATAAGAAGTTATGAAATAAACTTCAAGTTGCAATAGTTGGAATAGTGAATAGTCTACATTTCCCACTATTTTATTCCATCACAATTCTACTTTTTTTAATATATCAAAACATTCAAAAACAGATTAAACTATTTAGTTTTATCTCTCTGATTGTTTTAGAGATAAAATAAATTTTTAATAGATTTTTTTTATGTTTTACTAGTAGAATAGTGGGCTGGATAGTGGCCCTATTATTAATAAAAATAGTGATTTAAATTATTTTTACTACTCTGACTAGTGGTCACTAACTTTTAGCCCATAGAATGCCCATAGATGTAGGATAAGCCTGGCCACTGCTAGCCAGGCCAGCCCGTGCCGCACGTGCCTTAGGATAAATAAGGAGCCGGAGCTGGATGTCTGATAACTTTAATAATAACTTGAAGCCAATTTATTAAATAACACTTGTCTTGAGCCATTTTAATCTATTAACACCTGTATTTTTGGCTGAACTCTCTTAAACGACGTGATGGTCGATACTGAGCAAACAAAGTGAAGAGAAAACGTTGAAGGTCTGGCAACAGTCTGTATGCTTGTTTATATATGTACTATGTGCATCTCTATAAAAATCAACGTACCAATAAGTAAAACGACGAGCCGAGACTTTAATGCTACAACGTACAAGTAGATGTTGTACACTCATAGTAACACACTCTTTCGCTTTTTGTACTTTGAGAAAGCTTTCTTCTTCTTCTAAGGATCGGACACATTCACCAAACTGACCGGTTATTCTAGAAATTTCAAAGACAAAATTTAATTCGTTTCCGGAAAAATCAAGCAGCACTGCTTATGGTGTTAGCGGTTCCGTCTACACCAGTGAACTCCTGAAGAGGATAAAGATAAACACGTTGATATGTAAAGGTATCAGACCACAAGGAAATAGATAGACGATCTTCTTATGTGTTTTGTGACTAGGTTTTATGATAGAGACTGTGTGGAGACTGAACCATTGCTGCATGGAAGTCTTAGATCGAATCGGATGTTCAAAAACAAGAAGCGGGCCGCCAAACGGCAAGCTTTTATAAAAGGACCTCATTTCAGAAGTGTATTCCTTAACTGGACCAAACTGAACGCCAATGATGAAGTGGCAAGCTTCAGTAGCAGAGTATAGATATTTTTTTTTGTTTGAAAAACATTTTGAATTGTAGTTTACATATATGCATAATGATTGACTTCACGTTTTTCTAACTAATTCAGTTGAATCATTTCTTCTATTAAGCCCAGTCGCCGTCCTCCTCCGGTGTCTGGACAGCCACCAAGCCCCCCGCTGTCTCGAGTGATATCGCCTCCCTCTTTGTTGTACAACGTTTTCCTCTTGCTCTCCTGATGCATGCTGACGCCCCCCTAATAGCTGCGATCTGCAGTATGGATATCGCCGAATGACCATAACCTCAGTTGTGACTGACCTTCTAGCTGTAAGGGCTCAGAGTACATTGACCCGCCATCCAACCCGCCGCCGCATCTTAATGAGAGATGTTTGCTAGACTATAAGAACGAATATCTAGCTATACACGAAGACAGAAATAAAGACTCACGATAAAATCGATCCGTAGGTCCTTATTCCAGAGAAAGTCGTAACTGAGTGGCCAGCAGAGAGCCACTCCCAGAGGAAAAAACGTTCAATTCTAGCAATCGATCAAGACGAAACAATGAGAAATTTTGTGAGTCAAAAATGCATGCGAGAGGAGACGCCTGACGGAGTCCCTGCGTGCGAGAACCCCGGAAAGCCCCAAACGAGAAGTGAAAGAGTTCCAGGGATGGCAATCACTTACATAAACAATCGGGACTCAGCGTGCGTCACTCAATGTGCAATCACTGACAGGAGAGGCGAGCCGGAATCAGTCAAAGAGAGAGAAGCGCATGGAAAGATGAATATCACGAGATGTTTGCTAGACTATAAGAACGAATATCTAGCTACACACGAAAACAGAAATAAAGACTCACGATGAAATCGATCCGTAGGTCCTTATTCCAGAGAAAGTCGTAACTGAGTGGCCAGCAGAGAGCCACTCCCAGAGGAAAAAACGTTCAATTCTAGCAATCGATCAAGACGAAACAATGAGAAATTTTGTGAGTCAAAAATGCATGCGAGAGGAGACGCCTGACGGAGTCCCTGCGTGCGAGAACCCCGGAAAGCCCCAAACGAGAAGTGAAAGAGTTCCAGGGATGGCAATCACTTGCATAAACAATCGGGACTCAGCGTGCGTCACTCAATGTGCAATCACTGACAGGAGAGGCGAGCCGG
>JAHBMJ010001876.1:1221-25413 GCA_018398765.1 Chromera velia
TTCCCCCCCCCCCCCCCCCCCTCCCTCTCTCACCGCACACAGACGCACACGCACACACGCACGAACGCGGACATTCGTTCACAAAGAGGGGCATGGACGGACAGTCTGAGAGAATTCAGCTGATCACTTGGGTTTGATGACACTTGGCACATAACAATGGTCATCCTGTGGGTGTTCTCTCATCAGACTGCATGCAGCTATGAATTCTCGGCAATTGATCAAGTCTGACAAGACCAACCAACTCACACAGCAGGGTGGATTGCCGACTCCTCTGCGCGCCCCCTGATGAGCACACACTTGGCACTTGCGAGTCCGCCCTCTTCTTCTCCTGCCTCCAGAATGTCCATCCTGCACAGAAAGTATGCGCGCAACAGGGAAACCGAGAGATAAAGAGCGATTCATCTGACTCGAATCCCTCTCTCCTCTCCTCTCCTCTCCTCTTTCCTCTCTACTCTCTTCGTATCTGCTCCCCTATTTGCACCTTTCCTCGTATCCTCTTTCCTTCAGTTGTCGATTTCTCAAGTACCCTCCTTGAAGAGAAGTGAGAGACAAAGACAAGAAAGAAGATGGGGGACCCGAAGAAAACGGAGCTCTTGCACCTCAGTCGTTGAGCCGGTGTGTCTGTTTTTCTTCTTGGGAAAAATACACAGACTGAAAGGAGACACAAAGAGAGAAGGACTCGAGACGGTCTCTGCATTCCTCTGCTCTTCCCTTTCCTTCCGACCTTCCCTTACTTCCACCCACCCACCCACCCACCCACCCGGAGAGCCTCAGAAGAGCCGCTGTGTCCTCTAACGAGTCCGTGAACAGCAGACGGTGCATCGAGCCGACAGAGATCCTGTGCGCATGCATGGATGGATGCAACAAAAATCTTTCATCTATTCATCCAAACGCACACATACCATGCATCCTATGCTGGCGATTCTTTTGCTTCGCTTCTTCGATCGCGATGGAGCGCTTTGTAGCAGAAAGGGAAGGGAAAAATTCCACACACACACACACAGACACACACACACACACACACACACACACAATCAAGACGTCCGACGGACATCACCGAGATAACTCAGCAACAAACACCATTTAGAAAGAAACCTATCGATCGCCCAGAGAGAGAGAGAAGCAACGATTCTTCATTCCACATGCACCCCATGCAGACAACTAGACGCGTCTTTCTGTGCGGATGCATGAAAGGAGAGGTCGTTGTCCGCTTACACCTAGAGGGGGACATGCAGGTGGAGAGAGAGACAGACCACAGACCTGCGTCCGGGAGGCACCAGACCCCCCGCGTATCTGATCGTCTTCACAGCCCGCATGCGGGAGGAGTTGAGGAGACCGAGAGAGGCCACTCGGAGCTGTCACCACACACACACGCACACGCGCGCGCGCGCACACACACACACACACATACAGAGAGAGAGAGAGAGAGAGAGAGAATCAGGGAACGCAAACAAAGAAACAAACAAAAGAATGAATGAAAGAGGACAATGGAGGGATCCCATATGAGCGATCCACCGACCGACAGAAGTGACTGACTGACTGACTGACTGACTGACTGACTGACTGGCTGGCTGGCTGAGTGAGTGAGTGAGTGCATCAAAATGAATGAATAAGTGAAATAATGCTGGCGAACAAAAGGCAAAAACCCGCACTGCAAGTTTCATTGGGGGGAAGACCGAACACACCACACACACACACACACACACACACACACGCGCGCACACACACACGCACATGCAGAGAGAGGGAGAGAGAGAGCGAGAGGGAGAGAAGAACGATAAATGCGAACAGACCCACCAGGAACGGAAGACTGCTCACAAGCCGCACCGACCGAATCCAGTTACCGGCTTGAGCTGCAAACCCACTCGCAGGCACGTTTCAGACGCTTAGGCCTTATGGAAAAGCACATCATGTTTCTTCCTTCTCACTCAAAGATTTGCGCCTTCACACGGACATAAACGAAGCCATGCATACGAACAGGAACTCAAACCCCCCATGAACACCTCAAACTAGGGAGAAGACACTCTCTCTTCTACCTGTCGTCTGCAGACGCAAGCTCTCGACATTCAGTCAAATATTGGATGGAGATGGCTGACATATAATTGGTGCGACAGGACTTCACCCATTCGTCCCCCCTCTCTCTGCATCTGAATGCCACAACAGTACTTCTAAGTCAAATTTCGCAGCGATGCTCAAAACCTGATTTCAAGTTGCATGTGCCATGACTTCGTTACAGCTGACTTCAGGACAAAAGAAGGCCCCGCATGCCCCCAAGAACAACAAAAAATCACACACACCGCCGGGAGTGAAAGGCATCCATCTACTAGAAAGTACTCCTTCTCTTTCATGCACATTTTTCTAGTCTCCAAGCAGAGAAACAAATCCAGCCTACCTGCAAGTGCTGCATGTCGAGCTCGGGAGAACAGAGGAAGAAGAGTCCAGAAGCAGGAAGAGTGACCACGATCTTCACCTTCACCTTGGCCACTCTCTCTCTTTTTTGTCGGCTCTTCCATGGAGAAGCGCAAAGAAGCAGAAACACGCGAGTACGCGTCCGCCAAGCACGGGAGAAGTCCCGGACTCCCCACCAAACCCCCTGACCAGAAGAGAACGTAAAGGGCCCAGAAAAAATCGAGAGACGAGACGGAGAGATGATGCACGCATGACGGCGGAGACTGGAGAATAATTTCCTTCCAATCAGAAAGCAAACTACACAGCTGCTTCCGACCCGCCGTCGGGTCCCAAAAGAAGGGGGTGTCCTTGCAGCTCCACTCTTGGCCGCCGCCGCCTTGTGTCAGAGGGTCCTTCTCCCCAGTCAGCTGTCGAGAGCGACTCGGAGACGCGGGGGGGTCTCTCGGGGACCAACGAAGGAGCGCCTCTGCAACCAGGAGGAAAGCGACAGACGTTTGGATGACCCTGAGGGCGTCTCTGCGTGCGTCAATTTGTTGAACGGGCTGTTGTCGTTTGAGGTCCTGCCTCACCGCCCTCAGACGGTCGCATACAAACGGCAATAAAAGTGCGCATGCCTCGAGCCTTTGGATGTCTGTCTCTGCCTCACTGGACGGAGAGGAACCACGCAATGCGGTCAGGAAGAGGTCATCAACCAAGTAGAGGGTGCACTTGAGGAGCACGGACGGCGGTCGGATCTTCTCGGGGCCTTGCTCGCCCCCCCCAACTCCTGAGCGTACATATTCCTGCACCCAGCCAGAAAAAAACCGCAGGAAAAGTTATCAATGAGAGTGGCAATCACTCATCGCCTCATCGACTGACGCACTTCTGCACAGTCAGTCAGGCGTAGAAGAAAAGACAAGAAAAAAAGAGCCAACCTCGGGGAAGGTAGAGGGAAGAGAGAAGACTGTGAAGACTGACAGAGGTGATCTGAAGAGACTTCCTTGTTTGTAAACTAGAATGCGGCGGGAAAGGAAAAAGAAGACGCACAGGCAGCACATGGAAAACGCAGGCAGAAATCTGAAGATCCAGGACCGTCGTATGATTTTTCTCTCGGGTTCTCTTCACGTGCGTGTCTGTGTAAAGCTTCCATTCGTTGAAAACAAGATGTGCAGGGAGGAGGGCCGCCACGTACCTTGACAGTTTTCTCTGGATCCGCCCGGCCCTCTTTTGTCTTTTCTGTCCAGTGGAGGCGCCCGGATCTTTCTCTTTGCTCCCGTTCCTCTTGAGGACAGAAGGTTTCACAAACGCCTAACAGAGGCATCACGGGGCCACTGACGGTGGACGGGTGACAGAGACAGAGAGCCTTGGGATGGAACTTCGATCAGTCGGGAAAGGTAGATCGAATACCCAAATGTATATAGAAGAGGGTGAAACAGAATGCTGAAGCTTGATAAAGGAAAGCGACGGGAAAGTGGGGTCAAAATCGAGGAAGCGCAAGTATGAACAAGTGAGCTGTTGCGTCATGTGACAAGCAACTCACGCAGTGCATGGACCCCCGAACGCAACGAGATCCGAGAAGAGTAATGAATACTGCGTGTGACGGTCACAGACAGTATCCGACACGTACATTATCCGACGTCTGACAGCGCATGGTCGTCAATGATCGTCATCTTCCGTGATCGATCTTCATTGCAGTGCGCAATGAACCTGGAATCTTCAGTGCGTCCGTCTACGTCTGCCATCGTCTGCCATCAGCCAGCCGTCCGATCGTCCGTCTATGTCCGTCAGACTCCTGGCATCGGAGTCACTATGAGATCACTATGAGTCACTGCAGCGATCCGTCTCCGTTACATATATAGCTGCATGATGCTGCATGTATAGAGACAAAGCATATACGGCAGATTATCGGCAGATTATACGGCAGACGTACGGCGCGCATTGCGCATGCATATAGCCTTCCTGACCTTCGCGCGCAAAGCGAGCGCACTAAAACAAACATATAAACAAACTGCATGCATGCATGCGAATGCATGCATGATTCGCATGCATGACGTACAGTTGCATGAATTCAAAGCCAGGTTATCCCTATTATAATTGCTTTCCGGATAAAAGAGAAAGGATGGAGTCTTCTCAGAACAGTACAAGTAAAATCTTCCAGATCACGAGGACGTCAGAGACAGAAATCTGGGCCAGCTCGATCGCCAAAATTGTCAGAGGGAACCGGAAACAGAACACTGTCGCGCGTCTCCACCGATACAAACAGCCTGACTCAGGTTGGTTGGTCTTAGGGAGGCATGGGAGAGTGTTCAGCAAGAGACCGCAGACAGACAAGAAGACATCGATAAGCAGCTGATGGGTGGTGGTTGCCTCTTCTCTTTACCCAGCGGTTGGTCTGTATCGCTTTCATCCTCGTTTCTCTTTCTCTCATCCAACGTCTCTTTTCATGCCTGCCCCCCACTTTTGCTGTTGTCCTTTCAGTTGCTTGCTGGTGCCTTATTGGCATATTCGCCCTTGACTCTTGATCTCGTCGCCCTCTTTCTTTCTTTGCAGCTGGCAACTTCCTCTACGTGCCGTAAGAACGTGAACATCGGTCGGTCAATCATGCAAATCGTCAAGTAGCTCTTCCACCTGATCGTCGCATCTATCTGCCTAAACGCCTCCACAAGAGCGGCAAAGGTGGCCATGACTGAGCCCTCCGTCGCCAACACCGTGAAGACGCCAAGTTTGCTCGAGGAGAGCGCGCCCATTGTCAAGAAGACTTCCAGGGGCAGTTTCCTCCAAAGCGCCGGGACCGCAAAGACATCATTCATCCAAGAAAAGTCTGCAGAAAAGGGCGGCTCAACATCATCCATCCCACAAGAGTCTGAAAAGAAGGGCAGCGGTTTGAGTTGCAGTGCAGGCAACGAGTGTGCATCTAATAACTGCATCATGCGCCATCCATACGAAGGGGGGCCCTACTGCGCGTAAAGCAACCGTGCTCATCCAGTTACGGAATACAGAGGCAGTGCCACACATGCATGTGTGCATCAAATCGTTCAGTCAATGCTCTTTGAACCTCTCTTTCGATCGATCGATTGATCTGTCGGACCCATGCATGACGTGCATCCCTGCAAAGTTTGATCCTCACTGTGAGGATACATTGGGTCCATTTTGACTGTCCATGCAATGCGATTAATGAAGTTTCAGCCAGACGTCCTGATGTCCTGATCGAGCTCAGGGTCCATTAAAGGTCAAAGCCATACATGCACGCGCATGTTGACATCAAATCAAAGAAGAGAAGGAAAGACCTGGTGCCAAGTTGCACGGCCTGTACGTCACATTCTAAGTTCTGCCAGCTTCCAAAGACTGTCTACGAGATGGGCAAAGCAGGTAGCAAGCAACACCTCAGCGACCTTTGACTTACTTTGAGGTACTGGGGCTTTAACTATAGGGCTTTAAGATTAAGGAAAAGTATTCAATATCGATCGAATCAATGAGTGTAATGCAGGAAAAGAGAAACCCTCGAACTGTCAACTGTGAGTCAAACAAAACGCAAAACTATGCAAAAATAAAATAGAAAATGATATAGATAGAACAATGTTTCTTCTGAATAATTACAATTAAGACATGCATGCGCACACTTAATTGTTGCTGAAGCATTTGCTTGGATTACTCCCAGTTATACTTAATAATTCTAGCTAGAATTCTAGTAATATACAAGTCCAGACGGTGGTGTATCCAACTGGCAATGACTGCATGGACGGCTTATGTCGTGAAGGATCCTTCGAATGTGACTGTATTTTTAGAGTCTAGTTTATAGAGTATATGTAAAAAGACAGTATAACAAGTAAGAATTATTTTAAAAAAATCATAAAAAAAATTAATAATTCAATTTGCAGTTTACACTATCTTTTTCCGTTTTTGAATCATTTGAATGAAAAAGTTGATTTACACAATCAGTGTCAATCACAGAACCAGCTTGCAATTCTGAGTTGAATTCTTTGCTTTATAACTTGCATTTAACCTTAGATTCGAACTCTGTATAAAAATGAAGCATGTTCATACAATTGATGATACAAAGTAATCTTTAGTTACGGAAAGATACATATGCAAGTACATATGTCGCTAGATATGTAAGATATGTTGTATCTGACCCGGGGCCATGCATATATGCAAGCTAATATACATAAACTATCAAACCGCATCAAACTCCACACTTGAATATCAGTTAGATTTTTATTAAAGTTTTAAATGGAAATGAGTTTTTTTACTGATCGAATTTGATTTACGATGTCTGTCAAATCTTTCCAGCAATCTCTTTTTATGAGCGGGCCCCAGCACTTCTGCCCCTGGCAAATCCTTCTTCCCCTGCTCGTTTGATAAGGCGATTGATCTCGGGAACAACCTCAGCTGGAATTCGTGCCCCCACGACTCTCTGGACTGTTTCGCACGTTCGCGCCGCCTCGCTCTTCTCATGGAGGAGCCTGAGGAGACGGTCCACTTGATGGTCGAGGGCTTCGGCAGATGAAACTCCGAAACTGCATGCAAACACACAAACTCACCGAGATCAAAGTCAGCCGACGTACATGCAGCTATGCAGAGAAAACATGCACGCCAACAATTTGTTTGTGTGTTCACAAGACCACTCCGCCACGCTCTCGATCTGTCTGCCAAAACTCTGCGTCTCTGTACTCATGCACCTACTCCCTAGCACCACGAAAGGCCTCGAGGAGGGCGTAGAGCTCTTTTGTTTTGTTTGTGACTAAGGAAACGGTCTCGAGTAGAGGAGCTGCTTGAATTCGCTTTTGAACTTTCGATTTGCATGCAGACTTCATGCTCCCTTCACTCACTCACGTTCGCATCACATGAAGGAGCACGCCCCTGTCCCTCTCCAGCTCTGCTCGTGACGCCTTCTCTCCCCTTCCACCTCTGCCTCCTCCCTGCCCAACGGGATCCCCACCCCCCTCGCTGCTGGCCCCGTCGTCACTCTCTGCCCCGAATCCCAACCGTGCCCCCCTCCCCCTCTGTGCAGGGGGCACCAGACCCTGCGCCGCCACTGCAGCGCTGCTCAGAGCGACCGAGGTTTTGTTGGCCAGAGGAAGTAGTCGGCCGACAGCGGCAAGCAGCTGCAGACAGACAGAAAGACATAGGGAAAGAGGGGAAGACGGACAACCGGTCAGAGGGGATTGAATCAGCCACAAAGAGACCTGAAGAAATTGGCATGCACCAGGATGGAGCCCAGAAAAAGCCAGAAAAGGAAAACGAAGACATCGACTGCAAGCTTGTCTGACTCTCTCTCTCTCTCTCTCTTTCTTGCCCCCTCTCTTCCCTTTGGAGATGGAAGTCCGAGTGCCCGGCCGACCTGACGGGTAGTTGTCTGACACGGTCATGCATACGGTGTCCTGTTGTTTTCCTTTCACAAATAAAAATGTGCAGCGCCCCGGTCACAAATTCCCTCCCTACTTGTATGGAGGGAGGGCGCACGGATCATGAAGAGTCCATAGCCTGCGCCTGTTTTTCTCTGCTTTTCATTCCTTCGCATTCGAAGGAAGCAAAGCAAAGCAACAAACCGACCAACCGACCTGATGGATGCTTGTGCGATCTGGATTGAGGCCGAGTGAGGAGCACAAAGAGAGCCAGAGGTTCGACAATTCGGCATTCCGTCGGTGCACAGCGCTGAGCCTTGCCGGAAGAGAAGCTTCATCCTTCGTGTCAAACAGTCTCATGGCATGTGACACGATCTGCGAATGAATCCACTCACTCATCGGTGCAAAGAGAAAGAGAAAGAGAAACATACAAAGAAATGACGCTGAGAAAAAAAGTAGAATGATCGCAATGGACACGGAAGAGGCACACGCCAGAAAAGAGAATGCATGCTTTGAAGAAAGAGAGCCCTGGAGGAAGGAGTTACAGCATGGACGGAGACGGGGAGAGAAACGGCGGCTTGATCGTCTCTCCCTCTATGATCTCTCACTCTCATTTTCTCTAGATCTATCCATCTGCTCTCTATCTATCTGTCTATCTATGTATCTATCCCTTCTTGTTCCATCCATCCTGCCATTTAGATACAGCACTTCCTTTTTTCTCCCAACAACTTTTTCCTCCTTCCAACTCTGTCCTCCCAATCAGATTTTCACCCCGCACCCGCGTGCTAATCGAGTCAGCCTGAGCTAGTTGAAGGAACCGTGTATGCTCATCATGTGTGTGCCCTCTTGGTGCATAGACTCCTCATGGTAGTCAGTCAATATTGAGAGACACTTCCTTGCTTTCTCTCTCTCCCTCCTCTCAACATGACTCTCTCTCTCTCACCATTTCACTGGAATTCTGGTCCCCTGCTTGTGTTGTCAGGAGAGTCCCCCCCTTTCCCTTTCCCTTTCCTTGAACGGCCCCTCCAGCCACATCTTCTGAGGTGTTGGCCTTCTCCTGCACACACATGCTCGATTGATCGATCGATCGAAAAGTTTTCTTCTCAATGCACGATCGTTTAGGAAGAAATTTCCATTCGCAATTGTCTCGCCTGCGCACGGAAAAGTGATTCTTCAAAAGAAGCGCAAAAACATCAATTTGAAAAAATGCAGAGCCACAAATAGAGAAAAAGATTGAAACGGACGAGAAACGAGAAGAGAAAATGAAAGGAAGGAACCTCAGAAGAAAGAAAGAAAAGAGAGCGATACAACAAGAAAGCTCGGCCAACAAACCAACAAAGTTCCCTCCTTCCCTGCAGTCTTCCCTTCTGACCTGTCCCCCCGATCCTTCTACTCCAACTCCAGGTGAAGGAGCAGAGGCAACTGCACAGAGCACCTTCACCCGCTCCTCCAGCAACAGAAGTCTCCTCGCGTCGTTGGGAGACACGGCGGCGCCAGACCGCTCTGCCCCCCCACTCAAAAGCCCAACACCGTTTGCACCAGCAGTTTCCACCCCCCCACCACAGACGAGGTCGAAGAGGCGATTCAGGAAGCCCTCCTTCCGATCCAGCTGCACGGTGCAAAATTCAATTCACATCTGGAGGTATATTTTTCCTCTGTGTATGCCTT
Organism: Chromera velia; assembly: GCA_018398765.1. Taxonomy (NCBI): domain Eukaryota; family Chromeraceae; genus Chromera; species Chromera velia. The sequence continues at coordinate 10,623 of JAHBMJ010001876.1, forward strand.
GCTTACTTGCTCTGCTTCTTTCTTTTCTTACTTCCTTTCTTTCTTCCTTCTCTCTCTTCTCTTTTCGTTTTCCCCTCTGCACGTTTCTATCGTTCCTGTTTCGTGCTTGCTCGATTTAGTATACGAACACACCTCCTCGAGCAAAGGCCCCCACGAGGCCGCTTCGGCACAGACGGCATGCACACCCAGAGCCTCAAGGGCCTTCCCTCCCTCGTCTTCGTCAGGGCCGCCCGCCCCCTGCTCCTGCGGAACAAGCACAGCGCCACCCCTCCCGCGGGCGGGCTCTTGCCTCCTCTGCTGCCGTCTCCAAACGGCAGCCGCAAGGGCCTTCAGGTTCTCCGTCATGGCCGGCAGCTTCAGACAGGCGTCCGCCACCTTCTCGACGCCCTCCACCAGTCTGAACGCGTCAGTGATCCGGAGAATGCGGCAGCAGTCCTGCAGGGGGAGGGGCACAGGCGCAAGCAGGCAGAAGACGGTAGTGAGGGAGAGAACGCGCGCACACTCACACACAGAAACAGAGCGGGAGGCGGGGGGGCAACGGAGGCTGGTTGTTTGAAGGAAGCTGCTCTCTCCCTCTCTCTTTGTTTTTTTTTGGTTCGTTCCCAGCTGCTTAGTCTTCAGGAATGCACATTCATTCATTCATTCATTCATTCATTCGTTCACTCATTCATTCATTCATTCTCTCCTCATTCATTCATTCATTCATTCATTCATGAGAGAGGGTGTGGAAATGGAACGAAAAACCACGAGGCATCACAAATGAACAGTGCAAAGACACTTCTTCCTTCTCTCTCCCCCCTTCTTCCGACCTGCACGATCTCCAGCAGTTCAGACGAGGGTATGTCTGCTGCCCTTTTCAATCCCAGTGTGTGGAGGTCCCTGTCCCTCTTCATCAAACTCCTCGCGCTCGCACCGTTCCACCCAGAGGCTCTTCGCTTGATCAGCTCATCCTGCAGGGAGGGATCGATGGATGGATGGGTGGACCGGAAGCAGAAAAACAAAGAACGACGCCTCTTGCGTCACAGAGGGTACTTCTTGTAATCGTTACTCCTTGGAGAGAGGTGCATCCATTCAGACAACATGTGTGACAAACATATGAACATACACGAATGCGTGCAGCTGAACAAACAAAGAGATGAGACAGCAGACAGATTGTGACAAAAAGACAATCAATCAATCAATCAAGGAAGACTTCATTCTCCATCTACACATGCCCCCACGTCCATTTCCCTATTGATCTATCTATCTATTTACCTGCAGTTCTCGGTTGCGTGTCTTGAGGTCTTTGAGTTCCTGTGCGGAGGGCAGGCAGGCCGCCTCCATGCGAGAGGCCTCCAGCTGTTGTTCCACCGACAGAATCCTCCTCTCGCCCTCCCGTCTCTCTTCTTCCAGAGCTCCTTCGAGACAGGAGACGCGCTTCTGGAGCTGCGCACATGTGGAGTTGTGTGTGTATACACAGGCAGGTAGTGTGAATATTGTTTCCTCCCCGAGATTGTTTCTCATTCAAATGCTGCAACAGACCAAACGCAAAGAAAAGAAACGAAAAGGAAAGGAGAAAAAAAAAAAGAAAGCAAGAGAAGAATCAATGACTGAGTGGAGGAAACGAAAGAGCAGAAAAAAAAAGGAAGGAAATTCCAACAAACAGAGAGACAGAGAGACACACAACGCAAAGACAGACTAACAGAAAGGCAGACAAAGGAAGAAAGAAAGAAAGAAAGAAAGAAAGAAAGAAAAAGAGAAAGAAGGAAAGAAAGAAAGAGACAAACCGACCTCTCTCTTCTCCGCTTGGAGAGATGAAATTTCCTGTTGGAGAAACCTTGTGCCATCTCGCCGTCTCCACTCCCCGGCAGAGCCCCCTCCTCCCCCCATGCCCGACAAAATAGACAAACTGCCCCCTCCTCGCTGACTCGCCCCACCACTCAAGTCCTGTCCCCCCACCGGGAGGGCCTCCAAAAAGTCCCCAACAGCGGCCCCGGCACCACCACCAGCAGCAGCAGCCGAAGGGCCCCGGCCTCCACCGTCTTCCCCTCCCAATGGAGATGTGGTCTCATTCAACAACACCGACGTGCCCCCTCCCACACCCCCACACAGAGGGGAGGCGATCTGCCCCCCCCCACCCTCAATGACTGAATTCGGAACGCTCCCCCCTCCCCCTGCGGATCCGAGGAGAGACCTGCACCTCCCCAACTCATCATCCTTTCCAACCAACTGCCTGCAAGCACGGAAAGGGGGGGAGGGGGAAAAGGGTAAGAGAGAGAGAGAGAGAGAGAGAGAGAATAACGAAATAAATAGATATATAAATGATTAAAAGGCTCAACAAAAATCAGAACAAAACGAAAATACTAGCCATCTACGTGTGGAGATATCCAAATAGTGAGACACACATTCTGAACATACCAAACAAATCGGGTATGATTTATTCATTGATTGTGATGCGGCCAACCCAGAAGGAAGAATAACGATCCATGAAGCAACATTGCGCACTTTATGAAAAAGCGCATGACCAAACGACCACTCTCCCTGCCCCCCACTCCAGGTGGATGAGGAGGTGAATATATCTTCCTACCTACCTGAGTGTTGGTTTGCTCCCATGACCGTTTTGGCCATTCGTTCTCCTACCGACCTGCTGGTTTCTCTCAACTCTTTTTCAACTCTCATCTTTTCCGTCTCTACGCTCGTCAGTCGTCTCTGCAGGGCGATCACTGCCTCCATCGCGTACGCCAGCTGTTCCCTCAACCCCGAGGCCGTGCTTCTCGAAGAGGCGGGACCTGCCAGGAAGAGACAGAGGAAAGGAAGGAACCAGACGAGAGGGAGAGACAGGGGGGAAATGTGTTCAGGATGTCTGTCTACAGGCAAGTTGAGGTGGATGGGCAAATACAAACAGAAGGTAAAGAGAGACAAAACCAAATAGGCAGAAACAGATGAGAGTGACAGCGCAGTCGTTGGGCATTTGTGCGGTTTCTCTCTCGCAACACCGGAAGGAAAAGGGGACCACTCCACTTTCACTTCCTTCCAAAGTCTCTTTCATTGCATGGAAACTGAAAGTTAGTGCGAGCAGAAGGAAATGAACAGCATGAAAAAATAAGCACAAGCAGACCTGGCGGTATTGTGGCCGTGGCTCCAAGCAGAGAGAGGGCCGAGGCCGCAGAGAAGGGTCCGTTTCCTGACCCCCCCCCTGCTTGTGCCTTCATTCTGTTGGACTTCAACTTTTCGAGAACCTCGTTCTCCCTCTCAATGCGTTTGCTCTCCAATGTTGCAGCCTTGTCGAGGGCGGTGCGGACCTGCATCCATGCAAGGGGTGGAAAGAATCGACAAAAACCAAAGAAATGTCGGACACGAACCAGACAGACATGAAGGTATGCCGTCACTTTCACGTACTCATTCCTACACACTTGGCTACACCCAAGCTTACCCAGGCGTTTTTAGACCCGCCCCCCTCCCCCCTCCCCCAGAGGTGCTGAGCAGATGGTTCCTCTCCCTTCATGATGCATACGCCCACCCCTGTGCTTCCCCTGTCTGACCTTCTGAAGTTCAATCTCTCTGGTCTTGTTTTGATGTTCTGCAGCCCTCAAGCGCGTGAGCAGCTCGCTCTTCTCTCTCTCAACGCGCCGCAACTCCCGACGTGCCTCTGTCTCCGCTTCCTCAGCAGCCGCACGCGCCGATAACGCTGCCGGCAGACGGCTTCTCTCTATCTCTCTCTCCGCGTCTTCCCGCGCGCTGGTCGTGTCCTCTTTTTCTTTTTCAAATCTCTCTTCATCCACACCCCCTTCTCGGTCCTCCCGTCTATTTTTCTCTGCTGGACCAGAGGCTGCAAGAGAGGGCAGAAGCTGGCGTCTCCCGTCTCTCTGCCCAGATCCCGACACGCCCTGCGTCTGTGAACGGAGCTGATGGGACGACGAGAAGGGCGGAGACGCTCCGGCAGTTCCATCAGCCGTCTCTCCGGAAAGGCTTAGGATTGCACGGTTCCTGCGAAAAGAGGAGGGAAACGAGAAAGAAAGGCAAGAGGACACAAAAAGTTACAACTCACTAAGAAAAAAAGAAGAAGCACAACAAGCAGGATAGGCAACATCCTGAAACTTCAAAATGCATATATTCTGAAATGAAAAGAGAAGCAAGCTGACGCAGACACGTACACCATTCATTCTCACCTCCAACCTACTGACCTCGACTCGATTGCGGCCGCACTCTCATGGAGGGCTGCCACCAGTTCCGCTCCGCTCGCCCCTTCCTCCACCTGTGCCTTCTCGCCCTGCCCTCCAAACTCCTCTCCATCCTCCTCCCCTCGACCCCCTCTCAATGTCGAGGCAGCGCTCTGGGGCCTCGAGGAGATCACACAGACCTCCGAGGGCCCATCAGCAACAACTCCCTGCTGTGCGTACAGAGACACACCCCCCACAGAATCCTCCACGACGTGAGGAGGACTCTGATGACCCCGACCGTCAAGCCGCAGGGCCCGACGACCTGCTCGGAACTCTCCGGTTGTCTCCCTTCTCGCAGGGCCCCCCCTCCTCTCTGACGCTGACGGGATGGAAGAGGTTGCTGCTCCTGCTGAGATGCCCTGCAAGCTCCGACACAGCCAGAGAAAAGAGGATTGATGTGTGCATGCAGATAGACAGACAAAAGTGAGAAATTTTCATCGGATACGCTCTTCTTGGTCTTTGTTCGACTGCTCTCTGCGTCTCTCCCATTGTCACCGTCCCCAAATCTTGGCGTCCCGTTGTGCGGATGGATAGGTCTCCTTCCTCTGGATGTTTGTCATTCAGTGTGAGTGAGTGTGCAGGCAAGATGACTACAGTGTGGCCGCACTTTCTGCACCTCTTGACGACTGTCGGTCCTCGACTTGTGCCCAGAGAGAGCAACACACACACACGGCTTAGGAGGACGTCCTGCTGCTGGCCCTGTTACCCTCATGCACCCCGTCTCCTTCCCTCACCATGCATGCATCCTTCTACAGACTCTCACACGTTCCTCCCTCCCTATCGGAAGGGAAGACCACTCACTCATCGATCTTTCCAGCTCTCAATTCGAAGGCAGAGAGAGAGAGAGAGAGAGAGAAGAGAGAGAGTTTCAGTACGTGGGGCGTCTTTTTCTGTTTGTCTGCTCACGATGGCGATCGACGGGAACCTTCAAAAAACAGAATGATTTCAAAAGAAAACAAGACGAACAAGCATGCATTCTGCTGACTTTGAGACCGACACCCCTCAGCCGTTCGTGCACTCTCTGGAGGTCCCTGCGAGACACAAACACACTCACCAACCGGTCACCTCCCTCTCCTCCGCCTTTTTCCTCTCCCTCCCATCCACCCGCCCCTGAAGGCCCACCGCCCCTCTCACTCTCCCACACACGTCCGAGGAGAGAAAATGAAGAAGCGGGCGCGTCTCTTTCTCTCTCCGCTGCAGAATGGGGACCCTTACCCTGTGCTTGTGGAGGCGCGAGATCTTCTCTGTCGGGTGCTTCCCGGTCTCTCTTCATGGAGGAGCAGGCACTGCTGTCTGAAGGGGGAGCTGGAGCACTAGGAAGCCCTCCCCCTGTTGCGAGAGATTCCTTTCCAACTGCTGGCGGTTGACTTCTCTGATACCTCTCCCTCCCCTTTCCAACTGCTTGAGAGGCTGCAGACACCTGTTTGAAGGATACCGAAAGGAGCCTCTCCAATTCCTCTTCCTCTTCCCCCGAGTCAAGAGAGTAATCCTCCTCTGACCCATTCAGACCCTCCATTCCGCTTTGGGAAGGTTTGTAAAATCGGAAGGAAGTGTGTGTCTCCCTTTTCTGTGGATGGGACGTTTTCCCTCCTGTGAAGAGGGAGGGGCGAAATGAAGAGGAAGAGCGACCACAGGGGTCTGCGTCGTGAGGGGGAAGGAGGGACAAAACTGATGATGAATCTTCAGAAGAATCGGGGGGGGGTGCACATGGAGAAAGAGGAGACTTCTTGTGTGTGTCTTTTCTTGTGTGTGTCCTGTCTCTGCGAGGGAAATCAGACGAAATCCGCGGGGCTTTCTGTACATGCGGATTCGCGTTTATATCCGTATCTGTTTCTAATTCTTCTTCTCCCCTCGGCTCGGAACTCTGAAAATCTCCATGCCTACTCAACCTATCTACATTCCCGCTCCTTGTCGGCCGATTGTCTCCCTCTCCTTCTCCTGGTCCACCTCCGTCACCAAACGAAACCGAAACCTGGCCCTTCAATCCTCCGGAAGGTTCGCGCTTGCGGTCCCTGTCACCCCTGTGATCATGAACACTTGACACTTCACCCCTGTCTTCACCCTCAACACTGGTCTCCAACCCTTCAGAGACGGAGACAGCTTCGGAAGGCGGAGGGCGCAAGTGAGACAAAGAAAGTTGAGGGGAAGATTCAAACAACACCCGACTCCCACTACCCTTAGATTCCACCAATGGGCGTAACTTGACGGACTCCTTCTTCACTCGGCGATCCCCTCTCTCTTCTTCCATATCTGCGGGTAGCACGCTTCCTCTGCTGTCCTCCCCTTCACTTGCTCCCGTTTTCCCCCTCCCCCTCCTCCCACGTCGAATCGCTTCGTCCGCTCTGCGAAGCAATGCAGTGCTGCGCTGTAATGCCGAAGATGCTTTTGCAGATGCAGAGGCAGAAGAAACGGAAACGGTGTCTGAGGCTGTTTTTATCGGTCTGAGATTGGACTCTTTCAATCCAGTCTCTCCGTCTCCACCTTCGTTTTCTGAATCCTCCTGGGGGTCGTTTCGGTCACCGCCTTCCGTCTCATCCCCCACTCTTTCCCTTTCCGTGGCTGACACGGACACGAAAGGGATCCGATGAGCCGCTCTCCCCTTCCCTTTTTCCTCCTGACCTCCCAAGGAAGAAACAGAGGAGGTCGAGGAAGAAGTGTCACCCCCTGGGGGAGGGGGGCACTTACTCGTGCCTCCGCGGGGCCCTCCTGCGCGTGTGACAACAGTCCCAGGGCGTCTGTATGCATCTCTATCTCTGTCTCTACCTCTATTTTCCGTTTCATCTTCCGAATCAGAATCGGAGGCGCCATCAATCGAAGGAGGACGGAGAGGATCCCTGCCTGTAGTTGTTCTCATTCTTGATCGCCCTCTTCCACCCCCGAAGGCATCCCGAGTTGCCGAGACAACACCCTCAGCCTGTCCGAAGAGGGGGACCCGACTGTTCAGATGGGAGCTGTCCCTTTCAGCTGCTACTGCCGCATTCATCTCCACAGAGGACCCCGAAGAGGAATCCAGCGAAGGGGGGCGAAAGGGAAAATTGGAAGAACTGCATGCAGTGATGACAAATAAATGCAAGAGACGTTCTCTCTGGTGTTCATTTGAGGAACAAAAGTGAAAACAACAACGGAGAATTGCGATGAAGTTTTTGACAAAAAGATGCGGACAGAAAGACAGGTAGGCACGATCAAGATACCGCCAGGAAAAACTCTTTTTTTTTAGGTTTCTTCAGAAAGCAGGTCTGGCAGGTTCGTTCAGAAAAAGAAAGAGATCTTTTGGAGAAGGAAGCCTTACGTCTGGAGTGTGATACATGAGAAGCGACTGAAGACAAACCTGACTCATCAGCGCTTGGTGGCTTCAGAGAAACAGCTAAACCTTGTGAGACAGACATTGAGATGACGGACGAACCTACCTCTCTCGTTGCCACTCCTCTCCGTTGGGTGAAGTGAGAGCTACAGGAGGGGGGGCGCGAAAATTACCTCTGCCGCCCCCTTCTGTAAATTCAACAGAAGCAGAGGGAGTGTGGAAGTCCAGGCGCATGGACCGAAAAGGCGAGGGTGAGGTCAACAAGTGATCCTCCATTATGCCGTCTCCCCTTGTTGCTTCAAGGGTTCCTGTCCTTGTGGGAGAGGGGGACCTGAAACTTCTCTGTGTTGTGTGGGAAGCCAGCCTTCGTGGTCCTCCTGTCTCTGAGGCAACCGTGGTGTTTCCTGCCAGCTCTCCCCTTCCTCCCCGGTCATCTCCCATGCTTGAATTCTCCTCTTCCGAAAGAGAGGCATCTCTGGTCAGTTGGGAGGAGGAGGACATGATCGCTGAAGCTTCTGTCAAAGCGACCTCGCACAATTCGGATAGATCCACTTGGGTTTTTCTGAATTGTCAAGGAACGTTCAATGACGGAACGGAAGCTCTCCCCCCCCAAGACCGGGGAGGAAAGAATCTGATCGGGATACTCAACGAGACGTCAAGCACAACGACGGGATATTCCGACCACATCAATCAATCGATCACCTTTGAGCTCTTTTACCTGGGCAAAGGCACACTTCCACGTAATGACAGTGCCAGGCGGGAGATCGATGGCAGGAGGCCTTAAAATTCGAGAAAATTTTGGAGTCTGTCCAACAAGACGGTCGATGATGGTCCGACGATGGATCTTGGGGAGAGCAAAGAATAGCAAAGATCAATGCCCTCATTTCAGGAATTTCAAAGGCCCCGCGGCCACCCACATCGCGCGGCATCGCGGCCCGCGCTGTTTCTGCGGGGCCGCGCGGTCCCGGTTAGTCCGTGCAGCCGGATTTGTGTTGCAGAGTTGCAAGCCTGCATGCATGCAATGCAACGGCTGAATTTTTGGGCCGGAAAAGTGAAAAGCGGTGTACTAAAACGCCGCGTTGGAACGCGGAGTCCGCGAACTGGGGCACTTTGGTGCTTTCCGGGACAATAGCTGAGGCTGTGACTGTCGGCAATCTGCATGATCGAAGTACATACGAGTCCAAAACTGTTCGATTTTGCACGACTTTGCTGTCGAAAAGAGGGAGCTTAGGCATTTTGATGAGCCTCAAGCCAACAAGGAAGGTCTGCACTTGACTCACAACTTCGCGGAGTCACAAGACTACTGCGCTTTCCACAACCTGTCTCCGTGTGCAACACAGCTGGATCCAACTTCACGTCTCCTCTAACAAGACACTATGGGTGGCGGTGGCGGAAGAAGCGCTGGCGGAGCCTCTGTGAGCAGCATCAGAGGAGGATACGGTAACCAGCTGTATGTCGGAGACGGCACCACATCTGCATACGCCCCCTCGCCCTCCTACCGGTCAGGGTACGCATCTGTGGATGAGTACTACGCAGGTGTCCCACGCTACTCAACACCGTCTCCTTACACTTACGTCAACGGCGTCGCTCACGCACGTCAGTTTCTTCCTTCCTACCCTCCTTAGCGTACTCTTTTATCCTTCGTAAGCTCATGTGCCGTTTGTTTCTCCTCTTGCAGCTGCGTGCGTCGATCTGGCGGACTGGAAGGATCCTGACGGGGACGTGTGTGCAGAGTACGCGATGAACACCCACTGGTGCAATTGGCTGATCTTTGGCAGCAACGGAATGACGCCCAGGAAGGCGTGCTGCCAGGCGTGCAGTGCCACGGGGGCAGTGGACACGGACCACAAGGAGAAGGATGGGAAGGATCTTTTCCACCACTGAGAAGTCAAGCGCGGGGTGGGTGGGTGTAATGAACTTGGCCAGGGCGGTAGTAGCGTCTGATCAAGTGAAGAGAGAGGCCGGAGTCTGAATTCCTTTCGGCCATGCACAGAACTTGCTGGAACTAAGCAGAGCGAGGGCGCGAAGATGGGGCCAGTGGAAACTGGCAATCAAGCAGGGATTATGTGCTGATCGAGAGAAGGAAGCAGCCTCCTCAGCCTCCGGTTGGAACTTCGTTGGAAGAGAAGAGAAGAGAATTAGGCAGAAAGTCAAGGGGGGGTGATCTAGAGGGCTGTATAGTGTGTGGTCGCAGAGACTGGCTGAAGGGGCACAGGAAGAGAGAGGGGTCCTAGGCCAGGCGGTTGGCTTTTTGCCCTTTCCTCTACTGTTTTCCTCTGCATGGCAGCCCTTCGTTGGAGGGGAGGAAACGAAACCAAGACATGTTGAGAAGCGCATGGTACATGCATTCTTTTTTGGTGTGACGGACTTCAGTTTGTTCTGCGTGTCCCGGCAGTGAGTTTGTGTAATCTGAAAACAACAAAACATGTTTGTTTGTTTGTTTGTTTGTTAATTTGTTTGAGTGTTTGTTTAGTCGGCATCCTTCGTTTAGTCGAAGCATGGTGTGTGTTCGAGCTGAAGTTTCTGGCCTTGCTGGGTTTTCACTCTTGGAGCTCCCTGGTACTCCCTGGCTCAGGCTTGAAGTTCCCATATATGCATGTCGTCTCTCCCCTCGTATCTCTCTGCGTGTCGTGCAACGGGAGAGGCGCTGCGATTGTCTGTCTGGAGGGGGGCTTTCCGCTTGAGGAGTTGGCAGCCCCTTGTGGTGCGTTTTAAAAAATCGAAGCAATCTCGCTCGAGACTCGGAGCAAATGAAACCATAGATCATTCAAACGTATGTATTCAAACGCCAAAAAGCAGCAGCTTCGGCTGGTCACGTTTTAAGACTTGTTGGCCGACCCTGCTTTGATCACAACTGCTTATAACTTGAACGCAGCTTGCATGTTTATTGCATCAGTCACAGACTCACAGTGCTGCATGTGCACTGTTATAATATTTTTTTTTTTTAATGTGCAAGGCGGATGTCAGATAACTGGTACGCAGGTCTAGGGGCCTAGGGCTCCGGCCCCGAACACAATATAATTCTGTAACTCAATCCTGTAATCCTGTCTGTAACTTTGAATTTTCCTTTCCGGTTCTTTGCCTATAGTTCTTTATACTTTTAAATATCTTAATTTAGAACTTGAAGTCTTTTTTAGTCCTAGTTTTAGTCTAAACTGACTAATTTCTCTCTCTATATATATATAGAATTAGCCATGAACTACTAGGTCATAAATTAGTTTATATATAAAAAAAAAATTCATATTGGCAACTGTTAATTTATCAGTAAATTTAAAAACTACTTTTAAAAAATATCGCTCTTTTTGTTTATCCGCGTTTATCATACAGTATAATATAGTTACCTTCCCGCATGTATGTTTACATTTAGTATGGCTTCAAGAAGTTCTTAGAAATTCAATGACCTTCAGTCCTAGGTTCAATATACTAGCTTGAATTGTCTGTGCCTTCTCATTCTTGCAGCCGCTGTCACCACCATCTCGCTGGTCGATTTGTTTAGTCTGAGTGCCCAGCTCATGCTGCACAGTCACGCTAGTGCATGATGTGGCAATGAGCTGCCACGCTTCTGTGGAGGATGTGGTCTACACTGCTGAAGTCTCCCCTCCACAATGAGTCTCACACCTTCCCACATTCGCACTTCTGTTCACTTCTCTCTCCTTTCGACGGCATCTGTACGAGCGCGCATGCAAGAAGGCATTTTAGCACAGCAAGCAAACACCGGCCCCACCCATTCCTTTGCTCTTAATTTCTTGGCTTTTGGAGTGATAGAGAGAGAAATGGCGCACGCACCCACTCGACGCAATTTGCCCATTGCAGAAAAGTCTCTCTCTCTCTCTCTCTCTCTCTCTGTGTGTGTGTGTGTGTGTGTGTGTGTGTGTGTATCAGAGAGAGAGAGAGAGAGAGAGAGAGAAAGAGTTTGAATTTGACTTCCGGTTTTCACCATTTAATTCATCGATCAGTCCTCGATCCCTCTCGCACGCAGTCACCATACAGCCAGCCCCGCAGGTCACGGACAGACACAGAAAGTGCCTTCCTTTCTTTGTTGCGGCAGGGACGGGAGGGAGCTCTCAGAGGCAAGTAAGGTGGCTGTAAGACGTGAGACAAGAAGTTGATGTCACTTACGGAAATCACGGAGAGAGGACCGACAGAGACCCCACAAGCGCAAGCAGGAGGGCACATCTGTCTTCTTTCCACACAGTTTCTTTCGGTACATGCAACGAGTTTCTTCTTCATCGCTAGTGAGTGAGTGAGTGAGTGAGTGAGTGAGAGAGTGAGTGAGAGATGCATGTCACCTCCCCTCGCCCTCAGGACGGCAAAGAGCATTTCGTTCTTTCCCTTCTTACTTACTTTCTTCATTTATTTCCTCTCTGCTCTCTCTCTCTCTCTCTCTCTCGTTCTCTCTTTGTTCACTTCGGAATGTTCCCAGAAAGTGAGAGAGAAATGAGATCATCTGATGAAAAATAGGACAGGAAGACTGCCTGACGCAGATTGAGAGAGAGAAGAGTCGATCTTCGATCGATCAGGCAGGCAGGGAACAATTAAGTGGGTTGAATTAACGAACTATCCTTTCTCCTCTTTTACTTCTACTTAATTGACGTTCGTGCTGCCATCTCAAAGGCCCCGCCTCTCACCTCACGTACACGCAGGCAGGCACTTTTAAGAGGATCCATCGAGATCGAGGAGAGACAAGAAGAAGAGGACCACCAAGCTAGGCCAGAAAACGGAGAAACCAACCCAGGAAGCCAAAGATCCCCCCAAGAATCTCTCCCAACACAGCGAGAACCCCCCCGAACAGCAACATAAAGAGAGGCCCTTCCTGTCGGTTTGGGTGCGGGAAACCTCCGAGACGATGCTGGGGTACGTCCCTCCGCTGTCTGACAACCCTGTCACGCTCAGCCCCGCCCCCGCCCTCCCCACCAGTGGCAAGCCCCGCCTTCCTTTTCGTCCCCCCCCCAAGTCTGGTCTCTTCTTCTGCGAGGCGCACAGCCCTTTCTTTGCTTCTCCTCTCTTCTTCTTCTGCGAGGCGCACGGACCTTTCTTTGCTTCTCCTCTCTTCTTCTTCTGCGAGGTGCACCGCTCTTTCTTTGCTTCTCCTCCCTTCTTCCTCTGCGAGGCGCACCGCTCTTTCTTTGCTTCTCCTCTGTTCTTCCTCTGCGAGGCGCACAGCCCTTTCTTTGCTTCTCCTCTCTTCTTCCTCTGCGAGGCGCACCGCTCTTTCTTTGCTTCTCCTCTCTTCTTCCTCTGCGAGGCGCACAGCCCTTTCTTTGCTTCTCCTCTCTTCTTCCTCTGCGAGCCGCAACGCCCTTTCTTTGCTTTTCCTCTCTTCTTCCTCTGCGAGGCGCAACGCTCTTTCTTTGCTTCTCCTCTCTTCTTCCTCTGCGAGCCGCAACGCCCTTTCTTTGCTTCTCCTCTCTTCTTCCTCTGCGAGGCGCACCGCTCTTTCTTTGCTTCTCCTCTCTTCTTCCTCTGCGAGGCGCACCGCTCTTTCTTTGCTTCTCGTCTCTTCTTCCTCTGCGAGCCGCACCGCTCTTTCTTTGCTTCTCCTCCCTTCTTCCTCTGCGAGGCGCAACGCTCTTTCTTTGCTTCTCCTCCCTTCGTCCTCTGCGAGGCGCAACGCCCTTTCCTTGCTTCTCCTCCCTTCTTCCTCTGCGAGGCGCAACGCCCTTTCTTTGCTTCTCCTCCCTTCTTCCTCTGCGAGGCGCAACGCCCTTTCCTTGCTTCTCCTCCCTTCTTCCTCTGCGAGGCGCACCGCCCTTTCCTTGCTTCTCCTCCCTTCTTCCTCTGCGAGGCGCAACGCCCTTTCTTTGCTTCTCCCTTCTTCCTCTGCGAGGCGCACCGCTCTTTCTTTGCTTCTCCTCTCTTCTTCCTCTGCGAGGCGCACCGCTCTTTCTTTGCTTCTCCTCTCTTCTTCCTCTGCGAGGCGCAACGCCCTTTCTTTGCTTCTCCTTTCCTCTTCTTCGTGTTGGTGCTGCTGCACAGGATCTTCTGCCTCTCCCTCCATCTCTACGTCCCCCCCGTCCAATGGCATCTCGCGTGCTCCCTGCCCATTTTCAGGGACACCCCATGGCATTGGCTCATCGGAGTCCCCACTCTTCTCTTCCTCTTCCTCCTCCTGCTGCTGCATTTCTGCACGCCCCCTGTCATCATCTCCCCCCCTTGGGAATGGCGAGCGGGGAGCGACGGGCCTGCCGCTGAGAGAGAAGGGAGAGGTCGGGTGCTGACAGTGTGTGTTGTGACTAAACGGATTTGCAGGAGGCGAGAAAGGGTTAACCTCCACCGTCTCCTCGGACCGCTGTCTGTGTCGTAGAGGCATCTGCTGCTGTGTGTGAGTGAAAGGATGGGTGTGTGAGTCGTGGGAAGCCGCTCTGTTGGAGGGACGGGCGTTGGAGGTCAAAGACGGAGGTGGGAGGGAAGGAGACGGCACGCCGGTCCAGGAGGGATGGGAGGGGATACCTTGGGGGCTGACAGAGAGAGACGGGCCGACGCTGCGAGACCCTGCGGAGGATGGAGGGAAGGGCTTCTGGAAGGGTTTCTCCCTCTCTGCGACAGGTCCCGCGCCGAGTGGGGGGACTGCAAGGAATTTCTCCCTCGAGACTGAGATCTCTGCATTCATACAGTCAGTTGACTTGCATCAAAGAGAGGAGCAGAAGGGAATTCGAACTGCTTTTGCTTCCCCATTGAGACGAGATAGAGAATGAAAATTAAGTCAGATGGATAGAGCCGACTTGCCCGCTTCTTCCCTGACGAGCTGATTGCATAATAAGGAAAGGCTGCAGGAAAGGCGTGCTGTCCCGCTGATTCAGAAATCTGATCGGAGAGTGCATGGTTGAATCGGATCATTCCAACAGTTCACGTTCGGATCCATTGATTCTGGAATTTCAATTCGATTCAGGACCACTTTGTTTGAAACCCGCAAAGGGATCTGTCTGTCTGTCTGTCTGCCCGTCTGTCTGTCTGTCTGTCTTCAGGGAGACAAGGCAGTCACACATCACAGAGAATTTCGGAAGTTTGAGGCCAGCCTAGATGAGTGCAGAGAAATCGATGAAAACGACCCTGCTTGATTCCGAAAGCAGCGGACAGCCGAGTATAGGCAAGTGAGCACGATCAGGTGACTCGAGGTAAGTGGAGCATTGAAGAAAGACCTAGCTCTGTGGGAAGGGAATCAACAACAGATCGGAAAAAAACTCACCTGTCTGTGGGCAAGATTTTCAAAAAGGTCTTTCCCGAACATCTGCAGCCACACCAAAAGGTAGGAAAAGAAGGAGGAGAGCGGAAACAGAATGGCAGCAGTGAG
>JAHBMJ010001877.1:0-22500 GCA_018398765.1 Chromera velia
CAGACGTCTGTGGTGAAAGTATCGGAGACGCCGTCTTGGTTGCAGAAGGACACAACGGTCGCGGTGTTGTCGACATCAATGGTGCCAGGGGAACCGTTGAGGAGCGCATCAGTAGGCGAGATCGTGTAGTCGATAGTCCACACAAAGTCGGGGGGGAGCAAGTCGGTGGTGCACACGAGGTTGGTGCTCACAAGGTTGCACTCGCAAGGGATGTTGCAGGTGGCATCCTCGTTATACTCGAAGCCCGCAGGGATGGTGTCAGTGACCTCCAGCATGGTGGCGGCGTTATCTGCTCCAGCATTGGTAACGGTGACGGTGTAGGGCAGCACGCTCCCGCCTTCGAGAATGATGGTTCCGGAGGGGCCTTCTTTGGTGATGCCGAGGTTGTCAGGAGCTGCGCAAAGAAAGAAGTGGAAGGAGGAGAGTCATGTGTCACAAGAGGAGTGGCAAAAGCGTGAAGTGACAGGAACGAATTTTGGAGGCACGAGACGAACCGGGCGATCTGGTGTTGCATGCACTCATAAGTACGTAATAAACGAAGGTACGGAGGGAAGGAAGGAAGTCCACGACAATTGATTCGCTCGAAGTTGATAGCAGAAAGGAAGAGAAGGGGGGTCTTTCAAGCAGACGCAACAGACGATGGTGGTCACACGTTCTTCTCAACGACTCCCTACAGTGTTGTGCCAGTTTTTAGAAAAGAAACGAAATGCAAATCTGTTCAAAAGACTTACGGCAGATCACGGGGGTGCAGACCTCCACCGTCTTGG
Source organism: Chromera velia (assembly GCA_018398765.1). Lineage (NCBI taxonomy): Eukaryota > Chromeraceae > Chromera > Chromera velia. Next base: position 768 of record JAHBMJ010001877.1, read on the forward strand.
GGTCGGAGCACTTGGAATCGACCGTAATGGTGTTGCAAACCGACTCGCCAACCTCGGCAGTCACGGTGGCCTTCACGACGAACATCCAGTTGTCTCCATCGGCAAGTTTTGCCAGCCCGCACTCAGACATGGTGTCGGAGTTGGACTCGCACCCAGCCGGCTGGTTGCTATCACAGATGCTGATGTCTGTTGTTCCGTTGATGCTGTCCTTGGCGGTGATGACGTAGGCAGGGTAGCCCTTGGTTCCCTTTCCTGCGGCCTCTCTTTCGTTGGTGATGGTGACCTTCCACTCGATGGTTGAGTTGGGGAAGACCGTGGCGGGATCGCTGATGAGGACCTTCTCAACATCCAAGTAGTCTTCTCCTTCTGTAAGGAAAAGGAAGAAAGAGTGCATGGAAGCAACAAGACGTCATGCTCGCAAACCAAGACATGTCCTTCCGGGTGTCGCTGTGTGGGAGAGGGGGCCGAGAGAAGGGGGATACTTCGTCAGAAAAAGCGCCAGAGAGATGCAGCACAGACAACACGCCGAATCTAATTCACGCCATCGGGGCCGGCAACTGTTGCTGCATGCGCAACACTCTTCACGAAAGCTGTTTGATTGTTCTACAGGACTGTTCACGAAAGCTGCTCAATTGACTTACTGATGCAGACTGCATCGTCCTTCTTGCTAAGGACGTCTCCCTTCTGTCCGAAGAACCCGTCGAGTTTCAGACCGTCGAGTTTCAGGCCATTCGCAGGATTCTTCATGAGGTCGTCGAACTTTGGCATTTCAGGAAGCTTCAAGTCGCCGAAGTCAGGGAACTTCATGTCCCCTTGAAACGCTGCACGCAGATGCACTCAAACGGAGGGATAGATAGCAACTCACTGTTGGCATGCTGACGGACTGGGTGTGGTTGCCCGTTGCTATGTTGACTGACCTGCAAGAGCAGCAGCGGGCAGAAGCGTTGCAGTGAGTGCGCGCATCTTGCCGAGAGTTGGTGTTGCCTCTCGATTTCAGTTCTGCCTTAATTGAATCACGTGAACAGTAAAAATGTGGGTCTGTGCTCTGTTTGGTCTGGTGTTTGGCGTACGCTTCCAAACTTGCTCTAATTCTACAAAAGGTCCGGGGCTAGCTACGTCACCGTGACCCACATACGTGTGTTCGCATCATGCACCGGCCGAAAAAACAAAAGATGCTGACTGAGACATGCCCCGCGAATTCGTCTCGGAGGGCAGCTCAGCTTGACTGAGATGAGTCGAGAGGCCCTGACTTTACTCGCACTTGCATAACGCGATTTTTTCGTCGGTATAGCTAGCGCTATATATATATATATATTTAATTAATATAGCTATTATTAATAAATATATATAATTCATGCATCGGAGTTTGTCCGAGGCACTCATCCAAAATTGGGTGTATCATGTTTTGTATTTGCGAACCGAATAATCGAATTTGGTCCTCTCTTATATAGCTGTAAGTGCCCCCCGCTTCGCTTTCCGGGGCCATGATCGAGCTACGCACATATTAATTCCGAAAAGTGTTGCAATCATCAGATGTACGTCTCGTAATATATTCTTTAAACTCTCTCTGGTCCTGCATCGGGCCGGTATATGCTGCTAATATGTATCTTTATATATATTTATATACATCTGTATGGAGCTCAAGAAATGTGGAGCTGCATGCATGTATGATCTAGTGTATGATCCATGTGTATGATTCAGCGTGCACGTCTTAACTTATATATATATATATATATATATATATATACGGGTTTTCGGTTTTATTGGTCGCATGCAATTGTATGACTTTTCCTTAGAAAACTCAGAGTGCAGCGTTCTAGCTGTCTTCAGTTAAAGAATTTTTCAAAGTGTTCCTGGTCATGGAACTTTGTTTTTATGCATGTTGCTTTGCGGTGTTGTCTATTTACTCTTTAAAACCGTTCTCACTCGGCAACATGTTCATACCCAGAAACTCATACTCTTTTCTGACAGATGTAGGCGCTGTATACTGGTTTTACGATACACACATACACACACAACATGGAGAGAGAGAGAGAGCACAAGAGACACGCACGCACCATCACTTACTCATGCAGGCAGTGTCTGACTCACGTGTTATATACACAGATAAATGTATCTGTCAACACATTTCAATAAATGTAGAGGGAGAGGCCGATATCGTTGTTGAGAAGGTCTACCTGACTGATCCTGTGGACGTCGTGACAGGGGTGACCATTGAGTAGAAGGTCACCATCACCAACAACAGCCCCAAAACTGTAAAAGACCTCAACGCGACTGATGTGGTCTCCAAGGTGGATAACCCATGCATCTACAACAACAACCAGTCCGCTACCTGAACCAAAACCTCTGCCACAACCACCGAGTGTGAGCTTGCCAAGCTCGGTAGTGGTGAGACCTCGATGTTCGTACATGGTCACTGGCATGGTCCGTAACGCGGCGGCGGGTCATACAGATGTGCATGGACCAATTAGAACCCGCCGCCAGACCTTAACCGGCTCAAAAGTTTTGAGGGAAAAAGGAACAGCCCTCTGTTCCCTTTTCCCTTCTGGACTTAAAGCAACGACCCTAGGAGACGCCAGTTCGCCTCTCTAGACTCTCTCTAGCTGCTTGGTATAGAAAAAACGACTCCCAGACTCATAGGGAGTCCAAAGAACGGACGTCTGAGATTTAACACCTGAAGAGGCCAAAGTGGCCTTCCTGGACTCAGAAGTTTAGAAAGGGCTATGGTATATCAATGATGATAAAATGCATACCAATATGCTCCATCTGGTCCAGGTAACTTAGTTCTAACAGGAGATAAGGAATGGTTGATGCACTGTGGACTTCAACTGACAAGTCTGCTCATGAACAGAAAGATACACTCCAGATAGCGCCCTATATCAAAATGGCCGGAAGGGCTTTTTCCTTCTTGAGCACTTCAAACCTGCAGCCATCGCATAAAGGTACTGTCCAACACTTATGTGCTCCTGTCTGGAGGGAAAGAGCAGGACAGAACCACTTACCGGGGGAGCTGGAGGTCGATTAATACCCCTGAGACGCCAATTCTCCACAACAGGAAGATAAAACAATCTCGCCTTCCCACAATCAGCAGACTCACCAGGAACCTATCCCGCTGGCCTGGGAGGATGACAACAGACACAGGGCATTGGGCAAAATTGCTGGGGATCGATTCAGGAATGTTGCTTTGGAGGCCTGGGAGGTACTTTTCTGACTGGTCCAGACTGGAGCTGCCAGACACGCCAAAGCAGATCAACTGCGCCATAAGACTTCACCCCGACACAGAGGCAAGCTGTCTAGTACTAGGAGAATGGAATTGTGCCAGTTTGACCATCGGTACTGCTCTACACAACAAGGTAGACAGAAAAAGACGAGAGGACGAAATGACCCTTCTCTGTATGTTGGTGTGCTTAGTATTCTAAGCACAATTTTAGGATTTTAAGAGTGGCCCCGGAAAGTTTTGGCCTAAATTCTTGCACCAACGCACTCAGCGGCCTCTGGGGACCAATTTGGTGCCTTTCTAGGCCCTGGGCCCCGCCGGAATCGCGCGGACCGGCTTAACTGGCTAAAAAATTTCAGACCCTTCTAATTGGTCCATGCACATCTGTATAACCACCTTCCGCTTTGCGTCATTGCCGAGCTCAATGGAGGCGAGATCTGCAACACCGTCACCGTGTAAAGCCTCTGCAATGATGATGCTACCGACGATATCTGCACTCCTGTAATCTGTCATCAGTCACTTTCCCAAATTTGCTTCTCTTTATTCTTGTTGGCGTGCTTTGTGTGTGTGTTGCTCTTGCTTTGCCCGTTTCGAATCCTCTATGTGCAAAAGCTCATGATCATCGCAAATGCTTTCCATCTTTGTTTTTTCTTGAATGCCTCCTAAAACTTCAAGTTGAATGAAGACATGGTGTGTTTACACGCGCTTGGCTCCTGTCCTGCTTTACTTTCATAACCTAAAGAGAGCGCGTTAAGCTAGGAGCAAAGAATCTGATGAATATATGACAATGAGCAAGTAACTCAATGGACTGGTTCTTATGCAGTTCAGACTTTTACAAATAGCTAGAGTTTCTACACGTACTGTATGAATGTCCTTTGACTTCTTCTGTCTCTTTACAGCCTCCAACTCACTGGCTATCACCAAGATAGGTCCTACCATTGATGGCTCACCGGCTATCACCAAGACAGGACCTACCACTGATGGCTCACTGGCCATCACCAAGACAGGTCCTACCATTGACGGCTCACTGGCCATTACCAAGACAGGTCCTACCACTGACGGCTCACTGGCCATCAGCCTAGCCATCACTAAGACAGGTCCTACCACTGACGGCTCACTGGCCATCACCAAGACACGTCGTACTACTGACGGCTCACTAGCCATCACCAAGACAGGTCTTACCACTGACAGCTCACTAGCCATCACCAAGACTTTTCCTACCACTGACGGCTCACTGGCCATGATCACCAAGACAGGTCCTACCACTGACGGCTCACTGGCCATCACCAAGACACTTACTACTGATGGCTCACTGGCCATCACCAAAATACGTCCTACCACTGACAGCTCACTGGCCATCACCAAAACAGGTCCTACCACTGACGGCTCACTAGCCACCACCAAGACAGACCTGGTCTTACCACTGACGGCTCACTAGCCATCACTAGGACAGGTCTTATAACTGACTTAGACCACTGACGGCTCACTGGCCATGATCACCAAGACAGGTCCTACCACTGACGGCTCACTGGCCATCACCAAGATAGGTCCTACCACTGACGGCTCACTGGCCACTACCAAGACAAGTCCTACCACTGACGGTTCACTGGCCATCACCAAGACAGGTCCTACCACTGACGGCTTACTCTAGCGGCTCACTGGCCATCACCAAAAGATGTCCTACCACTGATGGTTCACTGGCCATCACCAAGACAGGTCCTACCACTGACGGCTCACTGGCCATCACCAAAACAGGTCCTACCACTGACAGCTCACTAGCTATCACCAAGATAGGTCCTACCACAGACAGCTCAGTGGCCATCACTAAGATAGGTCCTACCACTGATGGCTCACTGGCTATCACCAAGACAGGTCCTACCACTGACGGCTCACTGGCCATCAGCCTAGCCATCACTAAGACAGGTCCTACCACTGACGGCTCACTGGCCATCACCAANATCACCAAGACAGGTCCTACTACTGACGGCTCACTAGCTATCACCAAGACAGGTCCTACTACTGACGGCTCACTAGCTATCACCAAGACAGGTCTTACCACTGACGGCTCACTAGCCATCACTAAGACAGGTTCTACAACTGACAGCTCACTGACCATCACCAAAACAGGTTCCTTAGTGGATTGTGGCGCCCCTCTCGAGTACACGCTCATGGTTGGTCTCTTCTCCTTGATGCTGGTGAAGCATTCATACCCATTTATATAAGCTACCCTTCACGTGCATGCACAGTCACTGTGTCACATTGCAGAGCGGAAAGCACTTTCTTGAGAAGCTGATGTTAAATAGCAAGTTCTCTCCCCACCTGCTCATGTCTGCTCCTTCTACTATCATCTAATATATTCATACAGAAGAAAGAATGACTGATGCTAAGATGCAAACGGATGTTCCCCTGCAGGTCACCAACAGTGGTCCTAACGCGGCCCAGAACGTGGTCAGGGTTGCCAAAATACAGTTAGTTAGTTAGTTAGTTAGAAGATGCCTAACCCCAGTTGGAGCGCTAAGCTTCCGGGCAGCATATACATATATGGTTGTTGTTTGTTAAGTCGCCGGTGGAGTTGATCAGTTAATCACTTTCTAGAATAGAGAGATAGGTATCAAAGAGACAGATCGGATGCGAGCGTAGAAGCAATCAAATGTTATTATGGATGAAGAGTTCAGATGTACTTACACCGGGGAGTGGACAGTTACAATCATTTGAATTAATGGATTTCAGCTCAGCCAGGCAGTGCAGGAATTCTCTTTCATCCAGCCATTTGGCATATGAAGAAAGTCTATGCATGAAGTCATCAACACACCAAATATAAGAATCATGTATACACAGTTTGTGGTCGCTATATTCAACAGACAGAGCACTGCTTTCACCTTGTGGGTTAAATGAGAGCAGACGTAAGAAACCGAACAGAGAGCCGTCGGTTACTGTGAAAACAGATCGAGGGAGGGCGGAAAAGGAGTAGAGACCAGAGGCGGATTTGTTGTAAAGAAGAAACACAAATATGCGATGAGAGGAGGGAAAAGCTTGTTGAAGGGGGGTGAGCTTGGCAAGAGGAGGGAAATGTGAAGAAGCAATAGCCCCCGCCCGCCGTATGCAGACCTCTTCCACAATTAACTGAATGTCTAGCTCTGCCCTTAAAGAAGAGAGAACCGGTGCCTTGAACTCTCCGTCGCTGCTGCCCGCTAGTGCCAGGGTGTTGCAGCACTCCCACCCCCAACGAACAAACAAAATCCAGACTACTGGCAGCCCAATGGAGCAGCCGCAAGGAGGCTCTCCAAAACTCTGGACAACTGTTTCCCTTCCAGGCATGCAGCATTGCAGCGGGAACGGTGTACATGGTTTGCGAGAGTGAGCACTACCAGTTGGCTACTCTAAAACAAAGCAGGGCTTTTGCAAACAGGCCAAAAATACACAGGGACGGCAAACGAAGACTACGAGCAGACAGACGGCTAGACCAGTGTATAAAACAGAGCTGCAAAGCATCGATTGCAAGAAGATCGGCATCACGAAGAGGGAAACATTTGAGGCAGTACAGTGCGACAGGGGACCAACACACTCTAAAAACAGTCATCTGTACATCTACACTGAGGGGACTCATGCTGGCAATCAGACCAAATACAGTTCCCAGGGCGTGGGAGGCCGAAGCAATACGCGATTCAACTGTCTCACTGAGGCATCCCTCCTCAAAGAACAGGCACCCCAGATACTTGTATTCCGTTGCCCATTCAATCTCTTCCCCTTCATACACCGCCAAACCGGAGCTTTCCCCAAATGCAGAGGCAGACAGACGGAGAATCTTTATCTTTTTCAGATTGACTGTAAGTCTTCATTCTTTGCAATACTTCTCGAGAGCAGAGAATTTCTTTTGAAGGTCTAAGACGGAATGGGCAAGAAAGCAGAGATCGTCAGCATAACCTAAACTGTCCAGGACATAATCATCCAGCAAAACTGGCTCCAGCTCGCTCTTTGGCTCCTCTCCACTGCCCGCTTCCATTTTTACGTCTGCCCGCTCTCACTCGACTGCCTCGCTAGCATGCCTTGCCTCGTTCTTGCTTGCAGAACACATACGGGGGAGATCATTTATGTATAGAAAAAAGAGAAGACATAGACACACCGGACAGCAGAGGGCTAAGCAAAGAAGACATGAGGGAGGAAAACTGAGAAAAGGGCTCTCTCAAACAGCCACAGCGCCTTTCTGCTTTCGATCTTTTATTGCCATCACACTCTTTTCTTTGTTATCCCTGATTCTATTTGTCTGCTAGCTTGAATGCTCCATCACAAATTTATCGAAATTTGACAATGTTTTTCCCGTGTGCATGACTGTCTAGCTTACCGAGACGAGGTGTCTCAATAACAGTTTTAAAGAGTCAAATCATCAGTTTTAAGTTTGTTTTGAACAGTTTGAGGCTAGTTTATACTATGTTAATACTGGTATTAGCAGGTTCAAGCAGGTTTTAAACGATGATAACGTTAAAATGCAGGTTCTGTAACCTTGTATCCGAACCTTCATTGGCAACGACCCCTAAACCTACCCTTAACCTAATATAACCTTGCCGAACCAAAGATTTTATATGTGATTATGTGTTCAAATGACTTTTTAGTAAAATTAGGCTAGGAATTTATTTAAAAAAATGTCTTAAAACTGTTTTTTTGTAAGGTTTTTTACTATAAAACCTCGTATACCTCCATCAAAGTGAAATACCTTAGAGAAACGCCTTCACAAGATCCTTTGGCAGTGTTAAAAGCTTGCCTGGGTTGTTCTGTCTTCGATCATGATCATCATCAGACCCATGGTTGTACCTCCACTGACAAGTACTCTTTGGTCATTCAAGCAACCAAGCAATGTCATCATAGCTCCATTTTTTCACATCTCTTAATTTCTGAATCAACTTGGTTCCATTGACAGCTTGATACTTAGTTATACCGATGAAGTGTCTTGGTTTTAACTTTGATTTGCAATGCTTACTTTCTCTGACCTCGACCTCTCTTATAAGAAATTAACCAAACAACAGTTAACACATACATTTTGAGAAAATTGACTTTTAAGGTTTAGGATTACCAAATTTTAGTAAACCTAAACTCTAAAAGTAAATTATTTATTGATAGAGAGGAGATGAGACAAAAATAATACTATAGGAAGACTTAGGGCTATAACATCTATAATTTTATCAATTATTTCAAAAAACGATAATTTCTTTAAAAATAACTCAAAATTAGCCTTATATAATGCTTAAATGTTCAAACAATCAACTTGCATGCTTGTACAGTAGACAAATGACGGCCTTTCTCCTTTTGAATGGCTTCGATGTATAAAGGAACTTTCTGTGCCATTGCTTTAATCATGCCAGGGCCTTTTCTACCAGGCTTGAAGACGTTAAACTTAGTACTTCTCGTGTGCGTTTAGCAATGCCTCCCACAGGGCATCCTTGCTTGGATATTCTTTCATCCCCTCTTGGTACACTTCGGTGTTCAGCAGCCCCCAGTATTTCTCAATCACATTTGCCAACCAGAGCTTCGGTGGAAGAGAACGGAGTTTGATCTTCTTTTCAGCCGTAAAAGTCCGTACCCGAAGTGTTGTATGACTACTGTCTAAATCATGAAGAACGTTCTTTGTAGTAAGGTGAGCACATGGCATGTGCTCTACCATAGCAGGCAGTAGATACTCCTGAAAGAAGGTCAAGTACCGATCATCATTCACCCGGCTCTCGAACTTGTATGGTTTTGTTGCCCCCCACTTGGAGATGGCAGCATAGATTGTGAAACCTGTATCTGGGGTGTTCATTTTCTTGTGATGTTTGTAGAGTTTCTCCATATGGTATACAGGAGCGCCTGTAGGGTACTTCAGCTTTGAGTAGTAAATAACTTGGGTCGGAAAAGCCCCCTTCTGACAGAAAAAGGTTTCGTCGATGAACTAACAAGAGAGGAAATAGTTGAACAACGCTTCTGTTTCCACCCTTCCAAACTCATTTTGAATATCAGTGATCTATTTCACTTGGCCTTCCATCTGTTCCAGTTTCAAGAGAGGCTGTGTGTTTGTCTTTGTCTTCCCAACCATCTCTTTATTCTTCTTCAACAGAGTACGGATCTGCTTCACTATGATTTTAATGTTTTTTTGCTCCCACCACAGACTGATTTGGCTTTTCTGGACAAGACCGACTGCATCAGACTCTATCCATTCCAGAAACGCCTTCACAAGATCCTCTAGCAGTATTGAAGGCTTGTCTGGGTTGTCCTGTCTTCGATCATGATCATCATCAGACCCATGGTTGTACCTCCACTGACAAGTACTCTTTGGTCATTTAAGCAACCAAGCAATGTCATCATAGCTCCATTTTTTCACATCTCTTAATTTCTGAATCAACTTGGTTCCATTGACAGCTTAATACTCAGTCATACCAATGAAGCGTCTTGGTTTTAACTTTGATTTGCAATGCTTATTTTCTCTCACCTCGACCTCTCTTATGAGAAATTAACCAAACAACAGTTAACACATACATTTTGAGAAAATTGACTTTTAAGGTTTAGGGTTACCAAATTTTAGTAAACCTAAACTCTAAAAGTAAATTATTTATTGATGAGAGCGAGATGAGACAAAAATAATACTATAGGAAGACTTAGGGCTGTAATATCTATAATTTTATGAATTATTTCAAAAAGCGATAATTTCTTAAAAAATAACCTAAAATTAGCCTTATATAATGCTTAAGTGTTCAAACAATCAACTTGCGTGCTTGTACAGTAGACAAATGACGGCCTTTTTCCTTTTGAATAGCTTTGATGTATAAAGGAACTTTCTGTGCCATTGCTTTAACCATGCTAGGGCCTTTTCTACGAGGCTTGAAGACGTTAAACTTAGTACTTCTCGTGTGCGTTTAGCAATGCCTCCCACAGGGCATCCTTGCTTGGATATTCTTTCATCCCCTCTTGGTACACTTCAGTGTTCAGCAGCCCCCAGTATTTCTCAATCACATTTGCCAGCCAGAGCTTTGGTGGAAGAGAACGGAGTTTGATCTTCTTTTTAGCCGTAAAAGTCCGTACCCGAAGTGTTGTATGACTACTGTCTAAATCATGAAGAACGTTCTTTGTAGTAAGGTGAGCACATGGCATGTGCTCTACCATAGCAGGCAGTAGATACTCCTGAAAGAAGGTCAAGTACCGATCACCATTCAACCGGCCCTCAAACTTGTATAGTTTTGTTGTCCCCCACTTGGAGATGGCAGCACAGATTGTGAAACCTGTATCTGGGGTGTTCGTTTTCTTGTGATGTTTCTAGGGTTTCTCCATATGGCATGCAGGAGTGCCTGTAGGGTACTTCACCTTTGAGTAGTAAACAACTTGGGTCGGAAAAGCCCCCTTCTGACAGAAGAAGGTTTTGTCAATGAACCAACAGGAGAGGAAATAGTTGAACAACGCTTCTGTCTCCGCCCCTCCAAATTCATTTTGAATATCAGTGATCTATTTTACTTGGCCTTCCATCTGTTCCAGTTTCAAGAGAGGCTGTGTATTTGTCTTTGTCTTCCCAACCATCTCTTTATTCTTCTTCAATAGAGTACGGATCTGCTTCACTGTGATTTTAATGTTTTTTTGCTCCCACCACAGACTGATTTAGCTTTTCTGGACAAGACCGACTGAATCAGACTCCATCCATTCCAGAAACGCCTTCACAAGATCCTCTGGCAGTGTTGAAGGCTTGCCTGGGTTGTTTTGTCTTCGATCATGATCATCATCAGACCCATGGTTGTACCTCCACTAACAAGTACTCTTTGGTCATTCAAGTAACCAAGCAATGTCATCATAGCTCCACTTTTTCACCTCTCTTAATTTCTGAATCAACTTGGTTCCATTGACAGCTCGATACTCAGTCATACCGATGAAGCGCCCTAATTCAAGTATTTTTTAGATTCGAACTTGACTTTTTAATCCAAACTTTTTAGGTGTTTTCGAAACAACATTTCATATTTTAAATTTATGTTTAGATATCTTTGAAATTTTATCAAACAGATTTTTAATTTTTCAGGTTTGTTTGAAACAAAATTTTATTCTTTAAATTTATGTTTATAAATATGTTTAAAATTTTATTAAACAGATTTTTAACTTTTCAAGTCTGTTTGAAACAAAATTTTTTATATTTCAAATTTACGTTTAAATATATGTTTAATATTTTATCAAACACATATCAAACATATTTTTATGTTTTAGTACATAACTGAAATAAAGTGAAACATAAATCTTATCCTACGATATCCTATCCACGTAAAATTATAATACTATAATAAACTAGGCCTATCACAGAGAAAAAAAAAATAATTAAAGCCAATTCTCGCTTAATTTTTTTTTTTTAGGCAGTGGACATAGCAAACAACTGTTATTTAGGTATTGCATATGTGTTGTTTGAGTGTTGCACAACTATTATCAACTGTTGCTTTGGTGTTGCACAAAAAATAAAAAAATAATTTAAGCAACTTTTCAGTTTTTTTTTTTTTACTGTGCTACGCCTAGATAATATACAACAACATGAGTAATAAAATAATTTTATACAATTTTAATAGCAATTTTATAACAAGATTTTAAACGTAGCATAGTAAGCCTATGTATAGTAACAAAATTTTAATTTTTATATCAATTTATTTTTGAATTTGTCTTGAGCGATAAATGCATTTACATGTGTGTCAATCAAAACCAATCAAAACATTTCTGTTATATTTGTAACTCTAGCTAGAGCTCTTTAATTCTAATGGCTATTGATAGCATACATGCACACTGTGGTACCCCTGTAACGTATACCTGGTCTAGGCAGTAAAAGGTCTGTCAGTCGGAAAGACCGTCGCTGTTTGTGTTTCCAGCATCTGGCTTACTATCAGTCTGATCTCATGCTCTCACACAACAGACAACAGAAACGCGACTGATGATTTATGTGGCTAAAATGCATGCAACGACGCGCGTGCTCCCTTTCAACCTCGGTCCTGTAACACACGCACATGCACTGACTCTCGCATCATCGCGGCGGCAACACTGATTGCGGCGGCCGGTTGAGGCGCTCGCATCCGCTCGCCCCTCAACCCACACTCACGTCACATAGTTATTGGCAACCCCTAGCTGCTATGCGGTGCTTCCCGTAAAATTGAAGACGTTGATTGGCCTGCAATGATATAAAAAGAAACGCACTTCGATCGAAATATGTTGTATGTGTATATATTTTTTTTTCCGGTTTTTGCTTGTTCTATTCTCCCTTCCTTCCCTATTTCCTCCCATCTCTAAAATCCCCTCCCTCCTCTTCTCTCTTACTTCCCGCCTTTCTCCCTCACTCAATTTTACGGTTTTTCCTCCTCTGAGACCTTGAGAAGCTCCCTGCACATTCCTCTCTTGGAAGCCCTCCGTCCCTACTTTCTTTCTTTCCCTCTTTTCTTACATTCTCTTCCCTTTTATTTTTAAGAGCTTCCTTCCTTTCTCTTTTCGTTTCATCCTTTCTTTCCTTTCCTTTCCTTTCCTTCGATTCCCTTTCTATCTTTCTGCCTTCCTCCTACCCTCCCTTTCTATCTTTCTTTCTTTCTTTCTTTTTTTCTTTGTTCTTTCCTTCTATCTTTCCTTTCTCCTTTCTTTCCTACCTTCGTCTTTCTTTCTTTCTTTCTTTCTTTCTTTCTTTCTTTCTTTTTTTCTTTCTTTCTTTCTTTCTTTCTTTTTTTCTTTCTTTGTTTCTTTTTTTCTTTCTTTCTTTCTTTCTTTCTTTCTTTCTTTTTTTCTTCCTTTCTTCCTTTCTTCCTTCATTTTTTCCTTTCTTCCTCTCCCTCTCCCTCTTCCTCTCCCCCTCCCTCTCCCTCTCCCTCTCCCTCTCCCTCTTTCTTTCTTTCTTTCTTTCTTTCTTTCTTTCTTTTTTTCTTTCTTTCTTTCTTTCTTTCTTTCTTTCTTTCTTTCTTCCTTTCTTTCTTTTTAAGATTTTTTTTCTTTGTTTCTTTCTTTCTGTCTGCCTGTCTGTCTTTTTTTCTTTCTTTCTTTCTTTCTTTCTTTCTTTCTTTCGTTCATGCATGTCATGCGTGCATGCATACCGAAATCACGGGGCTCGGTAAGTCAATAATACATAATGTTACTTGCCGTAAACCGTGGCGTGCGTCCATATAATATTATTTATCGTAAGCTGGCATGCGTCAATGTGATGTTACTTGCCGTATAGACTGGCGTGCGTCAATGATGTTACTTGCTGTATTGACCTGCGCGTGCATCAATGATCAATGTAATATCGATACGTACTATTATTAAATAATTCTGTATATATATATATATATATATATATGTAATGTAATATGGCTAATTAGCATGCATACATTCGCTTATTGATGTCTAGAATGCTTTGCCATCTAATTCTTTCTTGGCTTCTCTACTCCCTCCACATGCCTAAAGTCTGACATACTGGTGGCCGTGGCAGCCAAATCGTTTGAGCAGCTGGGCACCATCACTTTACTGGATGCAGCTGTGTGTACGTGCATCCATGCTTATATTTTGTACCTGTGTTTGCTTGTCTCTGTGCCTGTATTTTGTACTGATGTGTGCGTGTGTCCGTGGTTATGTGTGTATATCTGTGTGTGAGTCTATGTCTTTCTCCGTGCGTGTGTGTGTTCTCGCAGAACTCATGTTGAGCCCTCTGCTCATGCTGTCTAAACCTGGAAAATGACTGCATGGGCTGACCCTGGGCAGCCCTCTCAGGCTGCCTGGGGCCTTACTTTCGAACTTCCCTAGGCGGTCCACACACGCTGGTTAATGTCATGGGTACATCCACATGATGTCGACGCTATTTCGACATCATGTCGAGCGCGGCGCCGCAATGTCGAACGCATTTCGACATTATGATGTCCGATTTGTGACCATGATGTCCGATGCCTTTTCAACATGATGTCACGTCTGTCAGAACAGACGTCAAAGTCTCTCGACTTCATGTCATCACATATTAATATGTCAAAGACACTGTGACATCATGTTCACGATTGAAAGACATGCAGACAACTAGCTGAGAAACAGACGATCAAACATGGATGCAGACTTTCAAATTGAGTTTGATGCCGCAAACTTGTCGGCCTGCTTTGCAATTCCATTTAGGAGTGATAGACGGACTGCAGCTTCCAGAGGAGAAGTCCCAAAGGATAAAATTTGGGGCTGGCAGAACAATTCAAGAAAAGAGCGAAATTTCAAGACGTTGTAGTTATATAAACGGATTCGATAAGCCGTTTTTGACGAGAGGAAAGCTCAGTCTGAATACCAGAAGTACGTTGTGACATTCAATATTGTCTCGTCGAACAAGGTCTCTTTGCGAGCCCTTGAATCGGCCCTTCGACCCAGCAATTCTGTCCTCCGAAATCCTTTTGTTGACAGGCACATGTCAGAGGTGTTCCCCAAAGCCGATCTCAAGCGACTGCGGAAGTCGCGATTTTCAGGGCTGTGCCAGCAGACATATGTAAAACTTATCGATGAATACACCAGCCATGCGATTGAAGAAGGAGGCTGGAAACTTTTCTCAGAGCAACGCCTCTCTTCTCCGACTTACGTGGTCCGAAAGGTATGTGCTCATCCCTTCCCCAGACATTCACAGTCCTTTTGCTTCGAAAGCACGCGCCCGTCTACATATACATATATACGCATATATGTATACATGCATATTCATTTGCAGGTACTCGTCGATGTACAAGACAGCGACGGCAACGGACAGAAGGCGGAAGTGCAGCTGTGTTATATGTAGAAGGTGCTCCCTTGAGTGTAGAGAAAGGACATGACAAGGGTTGAAGCGTATGTGGAGAACCTCATCCAGTTCAGAAAAAAGAAGCGGGAGGGAGTTTGTCTGCGCAGATCTGGAGGGACTTTGTTTCTAGAAATGTTGAATTTCGAGAGGCTGCGGGGCGGCCTTGCCTTCTCCCCTCTCGGATGTCCGCTGAGGCCCCTCAAACAAGATCCAATCTTCGCAGACAAATTGTTTGAGCAACCAAAATTGGACTTTTTTTTCTGGGAAGATGGCTCTTCATACGGGAGGACCAGCCTAGGGCAGCATGAAACAACTTGCGTTGGGTGGTTGGGGGATAAGGAGATGGGGTTTCTTGCGCGTGGCTTCACTGCTGTGACACCAATTTACCTCTGCAGAGGAGGTAAGGAGAAAGCTGTGGGGATGCACATGGCGCCTCATCTAGCGCAGGTGATCAAGGAGATGCTCACGCAGTCGGTCTGGTCAGTCTGTCTGAATTCTTAAGTGATCTGCCCTTGTGATCATCCCTTCTCCAGAGCACACTGGGTTATTAAAGCAACTCACTCACTCCATTCACTTCATCCATGCACTCTATTCACTCCATTCACTTACTCCATTAACTTGTCACTACCCTGCACAATCTGTTCGTTCTGCCTGCCTGATTGCCTTGCACAATCCGTTCGTTCTGCTTGCCTGATTGCCTTGCACAATCTGTTCGTTCTTCCTGCCTGATTGCTTTGCAAAATCTGTTTGTTCTGCCTGCTTGATTGCCTTGCACAATCCGTTCGTTCTGCCTGCCTGATTGCTTTGCAAAATCTGTTCGTTCTGCCTGCCTGATTGCCTTGCACAATCTGTTTGTTCTGCCTGCTTAATTGCCTTGCACAATCTGTTTGTTCTTCCTGCCTGATGGGTTTGCACAATCCGTTCGTTCTGCCTGCCTGATTGCTTTGCAAAATCTGTTCGTTCTGCCTGCCTGATTGCCTTGCACAATCTGTTCGTTGCCTGACTGCCTTTCAAATTTCGGCCTTCCTCTCCGCCTCTCTGTCTGTCTCTTTTCTGCAGGCTTCCTAGCAACCAGAAGAGGAGCTACAATTTGCGGGTCAAGATCAACAGAGAGCTCTTCTATGTTACGGACGACAAGCAGCTCCGTGCTGCGTTGGGAATTGCGGGGGGGCCCTTATCCCTAATGAGACACGCCATCTGGCTTGTGCCTGCAAACGTATGGCACAGACTCATACACTGTGAAGAGGGAAGGGTGAGGACGCTTGAAGGAGACGAAGACCGTCTGCATCTGCTGCTTGCACATCTGTTAGGGCAGGCATTGAAAAGCGATGGAGAGGTGAAAGCCGCCTCCACCCTCAATGGGGTGGCATCTTCTTTGAGGAGACAAAAGGTTTTTGGTGTGGCGGAATTTCCCTCATATCTTCGACGAATTGAGAAGGAGCTCCATTCCGCACTCTTAAACATCAGTATCAGCATCTTTCCAGGGCTTATGCACGGGTGTAAGACTGTTGACCGTCTGTCTTTGAACTCTTCTCTCCGAATGGCATTTGCGGGGGTGGATTTTACTGAGCTCGCCGAGAATTTGACCAAAGTTCTTAAGCGGGAGATAGACAGAGACGGGGTTTTGAGTCGGTTGAGGGGTGAGAAAGGTCTCCGAGTTGTGTCACGCGCCGCCACCCTTGCAACGGTGGTGGACAGTTTTACTGAGGTCTGCGCAGATGCTGTCCCGAGCAATGTGCAAATTGTCGTCGCATTGTCGTCCCGGATGAGGAGAATGATGTATTGTCGCAGGCCATGGTCCCTCGTTTCTGCCCTTGATACCTCTGTAGCCACCCAACTTATGGTTGGACTTCTGTACCTAACACAGCCACAGACAGCCGATGGACGTTCACATCTTGTGAACATGCTCATGTTAGCAGATTTCCATCTGAAGAAAAGATACCCTTTATTCATGTTGGATGAAGGAAGAGCAGAGCAGTTGCTTAGTAAAGACATTGCTCACCGCACAAAGCTAACCAATCGAAGAGATGGTGTATTGTCAAAAGCTCAAGGAAGACACTTCTTCTAGCAGGGGACCCAAGCAGCAGCAGCAGCAGCAGCAGCAGCAGCAGAGCCTACAGAGAAAAACACCCAGTTTGGTGCCCAGTCGAATGAATTGCCTTCTCGGTTTCTCGGGTCTCACGAAGATCCCGGCATGTATGATATACATTCTTGCGTCTTCGACCCCCAAAGATGTCAGTGGATGGGCAAGGGAGAGAGGCCAGCAGATCAAAACAAGCATACACACACTGATGCAGAAGTGTTATGCTCAGCCCTTCTGCACCGTGTGCTATTTTTGGATGGTTTGTTAAGTCTTAGACAATACGGCCTGGAAAGTGCAGTTAAGTATTTGTATGCAACAAAGGAGAGGGCCTCACCATTTCTGAAAAAACTGCTTGCAGTGAGAATTAATTTTGCGGGACGGGAGGGAGGGAAGTGTCGTCATCTCAAAATTTGCTCCTGCAGACATGGCGAAGGTGGTGCTGCGACTAGGGAGATTTGAGATTTCTGCCCTCCCCCCTCTTTCTGATTTTCTTTGTTTATCAGATCGCTGCAGATCTCCTGTTTCATCCTTCTCAGCCCCCTCCTCTATTCTTCCTGTCGACACAAGGGGGTTGAGTTGGCATAAAGAGATGGAACCAGGACGTAATTGTGTGACACCAGAAGAAGAAAGTCGGCTTCAAGAAGTCAGAGAGAAGAGAGAAGAATTCCCCGATCTCTTAGTGAAAAGTAAAGACATGCTCACAGACTCTGAGATCAAAAGGAGGAAAGAAGGAAAAGAGAGTGAGAAAGAAAAAGAGGAAGAGAAAGAAAACAGAAGGTATTTCGAATACTTCAATGAGGAAACCAATGCTCCCTTTCTTCATTCCTTTCCCACCCTACCACTCTTTCAGTCTGGTCCTGCTTTGTCTTCAACTCTAGGAAGGAAGAAACGGAAGGAGGGAAACGAGGAGAAGGGAGAGAAAGAGAACGATGGTGGAAAGAAGAAAAGAAAAGTACAAAAACGAAGGGGGGCCGAGCCTCCTGCCTCCTCTGCCTCCTCTTCTTCTTCCTCTTCTTCTTCCTCTTCCTCTTCTTCTTCTTCTTCTTCTTCTTCTTCCTCCTCGTCCTCCTCTTCTTCTTCTTCTTCTTCTTCTTCTCCCTCCTCGTCCTGAGGCTCCTCGTCTTCTTCCGCGACTGGAAGACAGACGATGCAACATGGCATTCCAGTTGATGAGTTGAACGACTTGGCAGAATGTTATTCGGATGAGGAGGAAGAAGCGAAGTGGAGAAGGAATAATGACAGAGGTGAATGCGATAGTGATTATTCAGAAGATGAAGAGAGAGAAAATTATGGACCCACTCGCTTTGCAGAACCGTCTGCTTCTGGCAGTGCTGCCTCTGCTTCTGCGTCTTTTTCTGCTTCAGCTGCTTCCGCCTCTGCTGCTGCGGCGGCCCCAAAAGCAGCAGCTCCCCAAAAGAAGCCGAGGAGAAAAAGAGAAATGACAGCAGCAGAGGAGAGAGAGAGAGATCAAAAACTGTTTGAAGAGGCTTGTACAGAGGGGAAGTATATGGTCTTGTTTCATGAGGAAAGGAAGTTTACGGGGAAGACTTAGAACTGGTGGAGGAAGAAGGAGTGGGAGGGAGGTTGTCTGTCTTTCACTCTCTGGAAAGGGACAAAGCGGGCAGGTACGGGGGCTGAGCTAGTCCAACTCGTTCAGATAGACAGGAGCAACCCTTTGTATGGTTGGTTTGAGGAAGAGGAGAGGGGGGGAATGACTTTTCAAACTTGTTGGCGCATAGGAATTCGGTTCGAAGTTGATCTGGTGATGACGGTGGAGCAAGCTGATGACAGCATTTTCTTTCAAGAGGCAGGAAGAAGAGAGACAGACCGGTAGTTTACGCCGGTAGGGATCGTTTCGCTGGCAGCCAACTTCAGTTTGAAGGCCAACAGCTTTGCATACCTGTCAAGGGTGGCTCAACACTACTTCCTCTTTACTTCTTGGTTGCTGCAGCCGCCGGCCGCAGAAGATTTTCCTTTATGGAAACTGGAAGATGTACAGGCTCTCAAGGCAGCGGTGCCTGAGTGGTATCCAACCAAATGGTAAGTAGATGAAGGGGGAGCCTTTTTCGAAGGGAGGGATGATGATGAGATCCGAGAGCTGGCAAAGGTCTTGGAAAAAGCGCTTGAGAGTGGTATTGAAGAGTCTCATGAAGGACCTGGTTGATAAATTAACTCTCAAACGCTCCAAAAAAGAATCTCTTTTAGATACGGACTTTGACTCTTAATTGAATCATCCTATAAGTTTTGATTGTGACTTAATAATTCACTGATCGAATAATGATTTGGCTTGTAAAAATTAATCTTTTAATTAACTGAACTGTTTACTTAATTATTGGATCTGGTTGCATAGAGATCATAGGAAGCGCAGACAGAAACATAAATACTAGAACCAGGCTCTACACTAGCTCTAAAAAAAAAGAAAAAGAAAAAAAGCTTTTTATAGTGCAGAGCCTAGCACTAAATTTGACTAAGAATCACTTTAAAAAACGTAAGCACTATCACTAGAAAAATCACTATAAGAAAATCACTAGAAAAATTTATTGTTTCTGGAATATATACAATTCTAGGCGTAAGATGTTAAAATTTAATAGCATTTTGTTTCGTTAATGCGGAATAGTGAGGACTAGAGAGGGGACTGATTGATTGATTGATTGATTGATTTACGTCACCTGATTGATTGCATGATTGATTCGCTGGTTGATTGATTGATTGACGCTCGGTATGACGGGGGGGGTGGGTTAAGCCCCCTTTACAAAATCCCATAAAGGGGGTGAACCCAGGCGAACGTACAGAGCGACAGCCTTTTTGCTCATGTTAACCTTACAACACAAAGTCGTCCCCCGTGTCTCCTTGGTGCTCCTGCGCCTCCGCCTACTTCGAAGGCTGCTGTTCCCGCTGCTCCTGGCGTGCCTCTTGGGCCTCCTGGCTGGCAGTTGGCAGGCGGCGAGAAGGGCCTATGGCAGGTTTCGGCACAAACGGAGCAATGAAACCCTTGGGTAAGCCAGACTCGGAGGATTGAATGAGACCGAGGTCCCACTGTGCAAACACAGACAGCGCCGGCTTCACGTCGGGATGGTCTTTAAACAGGGACAAAAAAAGCATCCATTTGCTCCCTTCCGGGTCTGACCCTCTCTCGCCCCCTGTAATTGGAGAGAGAGAGAGACCGAGGCCGGGAGATTGAACGGGTGCAAACGATCCAGCAGGAGAGCTAAGAGAGAACGGAGGGGAGGCGGCTGAGCCTGCCAAGGACGTAGGGGCTGCAGGGGGAACCTCCTTCTTTCTTTTTTTTCTCTCTTTTTTGGCATTCTTTTCGTCCTCCTGCTTCTGTCTTCGCACTTTCTCCCTCTCTTGATCATACTTTACCTTTGCTTGCCTGAAGCCGCTGAAGAACGCCAACCGATCCATATGCCCACGCACCATCGTCTTGATGAAAACCTCCACCTGAGAGGCTGTAGGCGTTTCCCCCTCAAACTGAAAATTCTCTTCCATCCCCCAGTGCTCCTCAAACTCTGCACAGGCTTCTGACATCCAGTCGGGGGGGAGAATGTCATGTTTTCGAATCTGCAAACATGCATTGACAGTTAAAAGCAGAGCAAAGCAATCAAGCAGGCATGCAGAACGACCGAATTGCGCAAGACAGTCAAGAAGGCAGAACGAACGAATTGTGCAAAGCAGTCAGGCAGACAGAACGAACGAATTGCGCAAAGCACTCAGGCAGGCCGAACGAGCGAATTGCGCAAAGCACTCAAGCAGGCAGAACGAGCGAATTGCACAAGGCAGTCAGGCAGACAGACGCAGGCAGAACGAGCGAATTGCGCAAAGCACTCAGGCAGGCCGAACGAACGAATTGCACAAAGCACTCAGGCAGGCCGAACGAACGAATTGCGCAAAGCACTCAGGCAGGCAGAACGAGCGAATTGCGTAAGGCAGTCAGGCAGACAGACGCAGGCAAAACAAGCGAATTGCGCAAAGCACTCAGGCAGGCCGAACAAACGAATTGCGCAAAGCACTCAGGCAGGCAGAACGAGCGAATTGCGCAAGGCAGTCAGACAGCCAGACGCAGGCAGAATGAGCGAATTGTGCAAAGCACTCAGGCAGGCCGAACGAACGAATTGCGCAAGGCAATCAAGCAGGCAGAACGAACGAATTGCGCAAGGCAGTCAGGCAGGCAGAAGAGAGAAGCGTATTTTCAGGGGACGCCTCCCCAACTGACCAGTTTCTCTAAATCGAAGGGATCTGTTGTGTAGAACGCAGAGAGCGGACAAAACTTCAGCCCTTTCACGACTCCCTGTGCGGTGACGACTGCTTTTCTGGATTCTTCGGCTGTTAGCCCCAGAAATTGAAGAACAAAGGAACGGTGGTTTGGCCCTCTCTCTTTTTTCACATCCCCCTTCTTCTTATCGACCCTCTCCATAGGTCTCTCCTCACCACCGTGGGTCACACTGTACAGACTGTCTTCAAAGATCTCCCAAATTTTCCCATCCGCCAGCATTTCTTTCCTCTCCGCATGATGCACTTCGGCAGACTGCGCGGCTTTTTGTTGAACAGCTGCCTTCATACGGGGAAGCACGGCCTTCAAAAAAAAATTGAAGCCCCCCTTGGCAAAGAATCTGTCCCTTTCCTCCTCATCTGCAGGCCATGCCCTGTCTTCACCAAACTGATTCATCAGACACCCCAAATCAAGCTTGTCCATGCTCGC
>JAHBMJ010001878.1:6375-53875 GCA_018398765.1 Chromera velia
CCGTCTCCTCGTCTCTCCTCTCCCCCAGCGACTCCTGCGGCACCACCCCCGTCTCCTTCTCCGTCTGCGCTTCCTGTTCTCCCACCCGCAGATCATTCACACAGACTCCCGTCAGGTCACTAATAATGGCCTCTACGGGGGAGGCAGGCACGAGGAAATACCCCCCCAGCAGTTTCGCATATGCCAGGTGAAGCAACGGCAAAAGGTGGGCAGACACATGGGGAGCAGTCACGAACGCGTGTTCGTCCCCTACAAATGGCAAAAGGTCATCAACAATTTCATAAACCCACATGCCCTGCTTGAAGAAAATTGCCCCTGCAACCCCTGCCCCAGGCATGTACAGAGCCACGTTGTCGGTCGGACAACACGCACTCAGGGAACCCCCGGTGGGATTCTCTTCGTCTTGGGAACCTGAGGGACTCGGTTTCCCTTCCTGAAGCAAAGAAAATGCATTGGCAACATTCAACCCCCCTCCCTCAGCTGCGGGAACCCTCTCGAGCAGCACAGCGGCGGGCCCGGGTGTGATCAGCGGGGGGTCCTCTACGTGTCCGGCCCCGGCGGTGGGGCCAGTGAACCCCTCAAGGGCTATGGAGGCGCAGGGGAGGACCCCGGACATCATCTGATTGGTTTCTGCGGAGAGGGAGACTGCATTTCTTGATCGGGGATTTAGCTCGGTCGGACGGCACCATCTGACGATGTTGGGGGGGAAGGAAGGTTTGGCATAGGGAGGGAAGATCGCTCGTTCGGCGGGAGGGAACTCACGGTCAACAAACTTCCTTCCCAAGTGCGCGTGGCACTGTGCGATCTTCCGTACCTCCTTCTCACACGCATCAAGACAGGCTTCTCTGGACTCAAAAAGGGGGCGTTGTTGTCTGAGTATGAGGGTTTTGGGGAACACGGGATTACCTAGGACGGGGGGTTTGGGAGCGGGGCTTTTCTTTAACCTTTCCAGCACTGCAGGCCGTCCGCGCATATCGGCTTCTTTGTAACATGGCACAGAGCAAGCAAGCAGCTGGTCGGAGAAAACAAAACTCCCCTGGGTCGAGAAGGAATTCCTTAAGTCAGTAGTGCTTTCCGTCTCCCTTTCAGTTGGTTGAGCAGACGTGGTCGCTCTGCTGATGCCTGGATTGAAAGAGGAGGAATCTGTACAGTGAAGGGGTAGTTGTGGAGTCTTTTGCTTCTGTGGTGTGTGGGTCTCGAAGTGCCTGACAGAGGAACCCCCGCTTGAGGGAAATGAGGGCGCACCCGTGGAAGAGGATGACCCGACAACCCCCCACCCAGCGGACAAAGGGTGAGACTGGTGGGAGTATCGTTTATGTGCCTCGTGAAGCTTCACGCTCTCGGAAGGCATGGCCAAACTTCCATGAAGATACTGCACACTTGGTGTTGCGATTGGATACATAGTTGCCATTGTGGCAGACTGGGTCAGAATTTTTAGTGCAACGGTAAGAGTCCTGCAGAAGAGGACAAGAAAGGAAGATACCAACCAGCCCTCAGCCTGGTTGTGGAGAAAAAAATGTCCCAGCACCTATACACAAAAAAAGGCTCACACCGAGTGACGCCCAGATCTCCCAGCTCACACACAGTTCTTGCTTTTACACATCTGCACAAGTGATTGGTTCCTGACAGACACAATCAAGGAGGTCAGGAAATGTCGGGAAATCCATGAAAACCCCCCACGAGCAGCATCGAGCAGCTGACCGATGTTTGCGAGTGATTTTAGGCCACTGATATCCATCGCGGCATGCGGCGGCGCGGCCGTCCGCGCGGGGGAGTCTGAGATATCGCGCGCGGTGGGCCGCGCCGCCTCCGCGCCGCATGCGAGGAAGAATTAACTTTTTTGGCAACTATAGTGTGCCAGAGCATGTCAGAGCTAGTGGGTCAGACGCAGACTTGCTGTGCAGTGTGCAAGAAGATGTACGTAGTAACGTGGTTGGACGTCTCGTCGAATCGGTGATACTGACTGATCGACAGGACGGCTGTTCAATCATCGCGGATGTGGCACATCTCGCCATCGTTCAATTATTTACGGTTGTGTCTTTTTGCGCGAGGACTGTGTCAGACGCGCTTAATGAGCACACTCAATGTAGAGCTTCAGCACTAATTCAGACCCGTCTACGTATCCATGCAGTTCCTCTTTCCCTGATCTTTTTCTCACTTCTGCAGCGAGTCCCCTTCCTCCTCTCTCTTCACAATGGCCGGCCTGCCGCCTGGAATGTCCAAGCAGGAGGCAGCAATGCACGTTGACGCCTACATGGAATACAGAAAGTCGGTTGGCTTGTCTCGATCGTCCTACTCTCTCAACTTCTTCTGGGCGAAGATCCATCCCGTCTCTCCAAAGTATTTGGTACGAATCGGCCTAGCTCAAAAAAAAATTTTCGCCAGTTCGGAACTGATCTTCTCTGCATGCATCCACCCACCCTCCTAGCTACATGCCGACTGATGTCCGCAGATGGGCGTCAAGCTTCTCATGCATGCAGTGCCGTGCCAATCCGTCCTGCGGGACTGTTGTCGCTTTCCAGCCGTGCAAGCCGGGAAGCCCTTCCTTAACTTCCCAGCTTCTTTGTGCATTCCCCTTCTTGACGATTCGTTCCTGCGCTTCCCTTTTCCTCTTTTCTGTTCTCTTCTCTCCTCTTCTCATCTCCCGCTCCCAATGGCTGCACCGACTCGCAGGTGAAGGTGGGTAAGGTGTGTTGCTGCGAAAAAACATGCAACACATGTATGTATTGTGTTCATGCGTTCTGACACCCCGTTTGCATTCGCAGCCTGGTTGGAGATACAGACGGGGGCGCTCCCCTGCCAGAGAGGGAGTACGAGGAACTGCGTCGGAAGGCCGCGAAGGCGAAGCAAAACGAGTTGTTTGTGTTCTTCAGAAACTCCAAAGGACTCGACTGCAGGGCTGCAGGGCCTTCGTCGAGGTGTTTCTGCACACACAGGTGAGTGGATACGCTGGTCGGGGTGTGCGGGAATGAATGCAGTTCTTCCTTTCTTTTCTGCTTGTGCGCCTGTCTCTCTTTGTGCCTAACTCAACTCCTTCGTGTCTCCCTGCCTCAAGATAAATTAAATTCAATGTTTTCCCTTGTTTCCTCTTTTCTGCAAGTCCGCATGCCTGTCCGCAAATACAGACATGACACTCTCGTTTGTCTATCCAACGCTTCTTCTTCTTCTTCTTCTTCGTCGCTGCAGATACAGAGACCACGCATGGTTCGAGGTCGACACGAAGAGAGTCAAGTGTCGCATGGCTGGGTGTCCGTGCAAGTGCTACCAGCTGATTCCCGTGCAAGGGAGCCAAGACATCAAGTGCCGTCAGTGCAGACACTCATTTGAGGACCACAAGGCCGACCCCAAGCTGATGAAGGCCTGTGGGAAGCCCAACTGCAGGTGTTCGTGCTTCACCGCCGTGTGGTCGTGCTCTTGCGGGGAGACCTGGGAGGACCATCAGACGGTTTTCGAAACGGTGTGTGTAGACAGGTGTTTATTTGTTTCTTCAAAACAAATGTTTTGTTTTCTGTCTATAGGGAGTCCCCACAGGTCCGCAAGATTATGTTTGGAATATCTAGATGCGCTCGGTGGGTGGGAGACACAATCAGACTTGCGTCCTGCCTCACGCTTCAGGGAGTATGAAGTTCTTCTTAGCACTCGGTGAAAGAAAAGAAAAGAGTCAAGTTCCAATGACAGAAATGAGTGAAACGATCCTGGCAGAGTCTCAGCGGAAAATGGATTACCAAGAAGAAGGCACAGTGAAAGTGATTTTTTGGACTCGTTTCTTTGACTGCATGGGTTGATGGCTGTGGCACAGAATGAATGCTGATGTTCTCCTTCTGTTTCTTCATCACTGCTGTTCGCTTTCTTCTTTTGGTTTTCGTTGCTTTTATGCAGAGACGAGAAAGACTCTGTTTCATCTTTTCACGCAGAGACCAGAAAGACTCTTTTTCGTTGCTCTCATGCAGAGACGCGAAAGGCTCGCGAGTGGCCTGCCAGTGGACAGACCCAACCCCCACTCTCTAGCGGTCAGTCGGTGATGGTGTGATTGCTTGGCAATGCCTGTGTGTTGATCGGGAGAGAAAGCGGGTCACTCCCGAGAATTCAGATGTCTGTACTACTTCTGGTGTGATGAGGTGTCTTCGTGGATGACTGATCGATGCATTGAGTCTGAGGAGTTGCCTCTTCCCGGCGACTTTTCTGTTTGCCTCTGTGTTGCTTGTTTTGGTATTCCTTCTTGTTTGTTCTCCTCATTCCCTTAGCTTTGAGTCATAAAGACTGCCTTTTTCTTTTCCTTCCTCTTCCCGCACAAGAGACGCCGTGACTGAGTTCTGAATGGGTTTCCTTCTGCAAACCCTACGACAAGCTTCCCCTCCCTCCCTCTGAGCTTTCCCTCGAGAAACCCCCCCATGCAGCTAGTGAGTGTCGCATGCTCTCTCTGTCTCTCTGAGGTCACCCTTGCGTACCTCAGACTGAAGTGAACTCTCGTGCAGAACCTCATCGATGGACAACATATTCATACCCTGGTGGTCCTTCTTGTCCTCCCCTCCCACCAGTGAAAGTTGCCGTTTGTAAACAGATTCCATTCGTCACTTGCCCCCCTTCGCGTGGCAGACAATATGGCTGCCTAGCTGCCTGCCTTTGCCCTTTCCCCTTTCTGTCTGAATTCCGCTGTTCATTGCCCACCTGTCGCATGGATGAGCGCAGCCGATGGGGGGCATCACAGACTACCAGTCCCTTGCTGGGGGGGTGGATCGCGTGTCTCTTTTTGACGCATCGAATGTGTATGCAGCACTTGAGGGAGGTCAGTCCCTGAGTTGCTTCTCGCTGTTGTACTCTTGAAAGGTGTAGTCTTCTGTCTAGTGCATGCGGGGCGTTCGAAAAGGGTGGACTGGTACATTATGAGCGCTCTCTAGTGTTTCCGACGAAACAGGCCAGTCAAGATAGCCGGATGGATGAAGCTTGTTTTGTCTCACTCGTCTGTCTCTTGTCTGTCCCCTTTTCTCCTTCTTCACACCGATTTTTTCGGGGCATTTTTCTAATTCAAGTTGAGAGAGAAGCTGAAGTGACAGGGAGTCCACCAACAAAAATTTTGATACAGAGGACAACGGGGGGCGAAGAGGAAGGAAGGAGAGAGCCAGAGGAGAGAGAGCAAAGGGAAAAATAAAGAAAGAAAAAAGAAAGGAAGCAAGCAGGGGAGGAAGGAAGGAAAAAAGCAGCAGACACGCATGGACAGGAAGGCGGGAGGGAGGGAGGAAGATAGGAAAGAAGAGAAAAAGAACAGGAGCGGCGAAAAGAAAGGAGTTAGATCACGCCCACCCTTTCTCTTTGTCTCGTTCTCTCTCTCTCTCTCTCTCTCTCTCTCTCTCTCTCTTGCTTGTTTTCTTTGCAGGAGATTCCAGGCCAGCCCTACAGGATTCGAGCAAGAGGGGCCCTGCAGGGTCTCTTCCACAGATTACGGGCGGTACAGTATCGAGGGGGGTCAAAGGAGGAGGGGCTGTTGGGGGAGCACTTGTCGGAGGTTCTGCTGGGGCGTCTGGAGGGAGGGGGGTCCCGACCGGGGATGTTGATGTGACGGCACTTATTTGTGAGCCTCACAGATTGAGGGAGTCATTAAATGGCGGTAGGGGAAAACTGGCCCTCCGTTGAACACAAAGTTGATTTATAAAAACATCACATGCATGTTAGCTATACCACATCATGGTCTAGATGCGGTGCTTTACATATCTTTTCCTCTAGCTTATAGATTGTAATTCGGCTGATAGAAAACAACTTCAAACAAGTAGTAGTACTAGTAGTAGTCAGAGCATTTTGATACATATATCGATATGTATTCCGAGTTAGCTAGTACTAGGTATAATGTTCAAAAGTCTTCTTTGAATAGTGCCTTGAGTTACTTTGAGTAGTGCAATGAGTACACATTTTCATCGATCATTTCAATAAATCACAACGATCGATTCATTCTAAATAGCTACTGTCAATTAGTCAACGTTGTAAGTTGCATGTTATTGCTAGAGCTATTTATTTAAGATAAACAGAATTCAGATTTTCTCTTTAAATTTTTGTTTAAAGTATGTTCACTTATTATTGTGACACACTGACAATGTGGCTTTAATTGATATACATAGTATACATTAAGAAACGTACTAAAATATATTAAAGTACATGGCCGATTTAATTTGTTTTAACCTATCAAACCTTCTATATATTAGTATATAACAACGTTCACCCTATGTCACTAGGTGTTACTATAGCTATGTCATTGCAAACATTTTTGAAGAAAGATAAATACCAGTGTATGTGTCAGAAACCTTTTGAATCCACGTTTATTTGGCGTCCATTCGCGAATTAATTCTGAATTAGACGTATACGGCTTGTGGTATAGCCTACGTGCCTTGGGTGCTCGTTTATATGCGCGCACACCATCGCAGCATCGCTCTGCTTGCTTGTCGTCATCTAAGGAGCGATAAATCGCCTCGGGGGGCAGCTCAGCTCTCTAGTCACCTCTGCTGAGATCAGCCGAGAGGCCCTGAGATTGGACGCACTCGCATAGCGCTTTTTTTCATTTTTGGGGGGGGGGGTTCGGTTCTGTCTCTGTCCATCACGGTCCGTGTCGCCGTTGGAGAAAAGTGCCCCTCAAGCAGCTCTCACGGAGCAGTGGACCGTATACATTTTCCCTCGGAGGGCAGCTCCGCCCGGCCCGGGGGCCCTGAGATTGCGCGCACTTGCATAAACATGCACGGTCGAGCCACGCGGGATCACGTTGATTCAAACCACCGATGCCCCCCGAGGCACTCATCCAACTGGTTGGGTGTATCACGTCTAGATAAATCTGCCGGCCAGTCTTGCTCCGAATGTGCTTTTCGTCTGCCTGTACGTGATCATACGTGCATGTGTTTTGCTGCCGGGACAATCCCATGTTGTGCGGTCTTCTTTGTGGGTAGACTGACAAACGAAGGCAGCAAATACAAAAAGAGAGGCGCAGGTGGAGAGGCAGAGCAACTGCTAGGGAGAAACATGGACGGAAGGGGAAACGACAATCGAGTCAACAGAGAGGCGATCAGACAAAAAGCCGAAAAGAGAGGACGACCCACAGTGGATCAGAAGGCGGAGCAGGTAACAGTTTCCACCCCGAAAACATCGCAAGTACAAAACCCGCTATCGCACTTTGCGTGCATGTCCGTTCCGAACATCCCCCCTTTTCTTTTGCAGGCAGCCTTGCAGTTTGCGATGCCTCCGCATTGTCCACAGTTGTTTCCTTCCAGCGTGAAAGCAGGACACACACTGATGGTGTTGTCCCACATATCGCAGACACATCCCAAGCCCTTGTCGCACTTCGCGTGCATGGATTGTCCATATCTCTGCTCGCACGCCACCTTGCAGGCCTTCTTTGAGGGGCAGTCCCCACAGGCAGCGAAGGAACTGCCCCCACCAGAATAACCACCCCCTCCACCCGAGGAGCCAGCAGCAATCACACCCACGACAATGACGGCCACAATTATCAGCCCACACACAGCGGTACACACGATTGCCCCGACCGCACCTGCGCACACACATCCATCAAAAAAGCCAGGCAGCGCAGGAAGAGAGTGCATGCAAGGCAGCTGGGGATGGGAGGGTTGTGTAGGAGGCTGAAAGAGCAAACATAGACGATGAGAGAGCTTGAAGAGACCAAAACGAGAAAGCGAGAGACAAACGAAGAGAAAGAGAGAGGCCCGATAAAAGTAAAGGCCAAACAAAGCCAATGAGAAAAGAAATTACAGGAAAACTCCGAGCCGAACCGCCAATCAGTGCTTCGATCGGGCAGGGAGGAAAAATAAAAGGAATGGAGAGAGGAAACGCGACTGACTGTCTGAATTTCCATTGTGGCTGCACGCAAGGAACAAATCAGAGAGAGAGACCAATGATATTGCAGACACAGAGAAGCGAAAGGGAAAGGGCTCAGAAGTGCACTACTACAATCATTCTTTACACTCGCTCCGAGTTCACTTCACCACAAGCTGCGCAAGAGGAAAAGAGAGGGGAATAGAGAGAAGCAACCTCGTTTCCTTCATACATTGAGGCAGTGAGGCAGTCTCTGGAGGTTCCAACTTCAAAAGGGTTTTCCGAAGGCTCAGGCTCGACAAAGACGAGATGGCAGATGCGCCTGCCTTCTTTTCAAATAGTCCCTCTTTCACTGCATGCATGGACTTGAGAGTTCAAGATGCGAAATAACTGTCTGCATATACGCGGATTGCAGGATGGACGCATCAAATCAGAGCTTCCACGCACGGGAAGGAAAAGCAGAAATGAACGCCAGACTGACTACTGGGGAACGTAGTGGACCCTGCCTCCATTGGTAGCCGAGGGGTTGTACGAGGTCTCTGCCTGTATGTGCACGTGCTGGCCGGTTGGGTGAATCACCGTGTGGGAGGTGTAGGAAGCACCGGAGGAGGGGCCGAAGGGCGGAGGAGCCTGTCCGGATGTGGGTCCGTAAGCAAACGGGGCTTGCGTTGGAGCTGTAGCAAAGGGGGGGGCTGAGGAGGGGGCGAAGGGGGGAGCGGCTTGTCCGGATGTGGGTCCGTAACCGGAGGGGGCCGTAGCGAAGGGCGCGGTTGAGGAGGGGGCGAAGGGGGGAGCGGCCTGTCCAGAGTTAGAGTCAAAAGGGGGTGCATTGGGAGAGGAGGAGGGTCCGAAGGGAGGGGGCGCTTGTCCTCCGTTGTCGTACATCTTCGAGTTTGAGTGAGTGAGTGAGTCAGTGAGTGAGACGTCTTCAGCGATGGGTATCTCTTTTCTTCGAATCAGAAGGCGGCGACTGCACAAAGAAGCAGAGGCGGGGAAAATTATGAAGCGTATATTTCGGAACACTGTGAAGACTGAGCATTCTACACCACATGTGTATCCATTCGCCCACCACGCTCTCGCAACCTGAGAATCAGTTGTTTGACTGACCTGACATACGCATGCATGCGTAAAGGCCCGAACGCGGTCAGAGACACGCGGCGGCGCGCGCGGCCGGTTGCAGTCTAACTTGCATTCAGAATTAATTGATTATTTATTAATATTATTATTAAACGGATCCGCGACCGCCGCGCCGCATCGCGCCGCCACCATCATGTGAAGTATAGCTCCAAGTCTAGTATGGTTTCAAAAGCCGTTTCTGAAGAGAACCGCACGAAATTGCACGGCGTTCCGCGTCTCGTCGCTACGCCGTGGCCACCCTTTTTTGTGGGAATATGCTTGCCGTAGCTTACCGTGGCCCCTGAAATTTAGATTGAAAAGACCTGAAATCCGTCGTGGCGGCGGTCCCGAATCTAACAAAGAGACCCCGTAGCTCGGTCCCAAGTTACATTCATTTAACATGCCTGTACTATTAGTATAAAGTGATGCCAAAAGTTTGTAACATTTTTTTTTTCTTCTTCTCAATTTTTGCATTTTCTTTTCATTTTTTTTTGTTTATAAAAAAATCATAAATTACCGTTTTGAAGTTATTTGAACAACTAGTACAACTACTTTAATCATTCTATTAGACAAAAAAAAATACTAAAATCGATATTCTTTTTAAACTACTGGTACTTACTTACTTACTTAATTGTGGTTGAGCCCAGGGTCTCCGAAACCAGAGACAAATGGCAACCCATGCATATAGTTGTAAATAAAAGGAGCAAACCGCTGCAGCTTAGCCTGCTTCCGCATGAATATAAACAACTACGACCCTCCGCAGCCTAGGTTGAAGCTAAAGGCTGAACAACCATATAAGACGCGCTCTCGATCAGTGCACTTGCCTTCTTCGGCTCCCGGTTCACAATGAATGAGACGAGCTCTCTTACATATGTCTCTTCTTCCCCGATACCTCTTCCCCCAGCTGTAGCAGTCTATCTTGCTCTGCAGACCCTTTCACCGATTCTTGTTCTCTCTTTTACGCTCTCTGCTAGCAAGTGAAGTTTGGATCTAAGCTGCTCTGTTCGCACGCATGCAGACAATCGATACACCGCATCGTCGATCACCTTTTTGCCTAAGTTGCCTTCGACTGCAAGACAGTGAATACAGTGTTTTTCGCAGGATCCACCGTGTCTCTTTCCCCCATCAGCACATATTTGAAGGAGAGAGGTAAAAAAATAACTACCAGACAAGAGAAAGCGAGGCAGAGTACGCATTTAAACTATGTAACCCCACCCCCTTCTAACCTTCCCCCCTAAAAGCAACATGGCCAGACCATTTCAGCCCTGAAGCAACATTTCAACATTCAACTTTTGAACATTGGTATGCTTAGTTAGCTGAAAACTTTGAAGAGGGTCACTAAAATATTAAATCTAAATACTATATTCATAAGCAAGACTCCATGAAGAGATTTTTCTTATAAACTATTATTACAAAGTTTCCTAATTTTGATTTCTGTATATTTATCAGAGGGGAGTCTTTACTGCACTGGCAATCCCAATGTCTAGCCCATTATATGATAACAAACTTTTTGACAGACGCCTAACTGTTACTATTTATATAAAGAGCCTGTGTTACTCCAAGTGTTACTCGATTGTTCAAACTTCAAAGACAGAGACACTTTCTTAATCATGATCTGGTGGATCTGGGACTCCACTCATACCACATAGAATTGAACGCTAGATTCAAATACCGCATAGAAATGAAAAAGAAATTAAATATCCAGTTTCAGCATATTTTTTCCAAGTTTTCTCTCTGCTGATACGTCTACAATCCTAGCTACAATCAATATTACATTTCTTTTTCCACTATTCAGAGAGCGGAGGGAGAGAAGTTGTCACTTAGTTGTGAACGACAATCTGCGAAGTTGATTGGAGACACCTTGAAGAACAATGCACTTTCTTTATCTGTTCTCCCTTTCTCTTTTCCTTATGCATGTTGACAGAGTGATTTCTCTTCTTTTTGTTTTCTTACCCCCTTTCCCTTGATTGCCTTTTCTTTAGATTTACTTTTGTACTGTTCTCTCGTTTATTCTTTTTCTCTCCTTTCATTCTTGCGTTTTCGTCTTTCAGTGGAAGGGCACCAGAGACATGCATGAAGAAGTCCAAGCGCGGGCACGACGGCTCGATCACCGTCCACTGGCAGCGCAGATCGAGAAGAGATGGCCTTTAGACTATGCTTTTCACCCCTTTCTATCCGAGCAGGACGAGTCTTTTTTTCATTTCCTTCTGTTTACAAGTGCATGTTAGTCTTTCTTCTCCATTCACAGCCGTTCTTTCTCTACTGTTCATGTTCCCTGAATCTGACTGGGAGCTTTCTTCTGATAGGTTCGCCGCTTTCTGTTCTTTCCTGCCTCTCTTCTTCCCCCCCCGCTCAGGAAGACAGGCAGGTGCTCTTCCCTTCGTTGTCTGTCTGTCTGTCTGTCTGTCTGTCTCTCTCTCTCTCTCTCTCTCTCTCTGTGTGTGTGTGTGTGTGTGTGTGTCTGTGTGTGTGTGTGTGTGTGTGTGTGTGTCTGTGTGTGTGTGCGTCCGTGCGTGCCTCTGGTTGTGTGCGAGCGCGCGTGTGTGCGACAGCTCATAGATACAGACACTTGGGAAATCCCCTCTCCTTGTTTTGCATGCAGGAAGGATAACTGGTGAACTGAAAATGAATAACCAGTATAGAGAATCCTCCCACAGACACAAGTGCATCGGCAAAAAGACGAAGAGACATGCAGTCAGACAGACAGAGCGAGAGAAATAGAGATAGAGACCAAAAAACAGACAGGCACTTACTTCTTTCTTCCGTTTCTGTTACATCTGTGGATCGCAAAGCGCTGCAGTCATTCTGCTTTCTTTCAATTCATTTTCCCCCTCGCCCCTATCCCCTACTTCCTTGCCTCCCCCACCCCCTCTCCTTTCTTTCGTCTGATTTTTTCTTTCGCTGTCACTTTCGTCTACCAAGAATAAATCCTTGCTTTGAATGAGGTTTCCCCCCCCTAAATCACCCATTTGTTGCTTGCCATACCTTTCCGAACGGTAGAGAGCTTTGCGCTCTCCTTGACTGAATAACGATTTTTTCATACTGTTTTCTTTCTGTGTTCTTTTGATTTGCGTCCTCCCACTCGTTCTTCCACGTTTCTTCCCTTGT
The DNA here is from genome assembly GCA_018398765.1 of Chromera velia. Lineage (NCBI taxonomy): Eukaryota > Chromeraceae > Chromera > Chromera velia. Next base: position 18,406 of record JAHBMJ010001878.1, read on the forward strand.
GCGGTACGGCAGAAAAGTTCCGCATTTCAATGAAGCAGGCACAAATAGGGGAAGGCGGGAAGGGACAGCCGGAGTTCTGGGGAAACACAGAGAGAGAGAGAGAGAGAGAACGAGAAAGAGAGGGGAAAGGAGACAGAAGCACGATGATCTTTTCGTTGTCAAGCTTCAGGTGATTTGCTTCTTTGACCTCGCCTGAAGCTCAAAATTAAATAGATGCCACCTGAGTGGAAAATTGGAATAAAATATGAAAAACAGGGGCCAAGGCTGGTGTAAAATCAGTGGATTCTGCAGTGAAGCGAGGCACTTCTCAGAGCAGATGTCAACTCATTGCCTGTCTCTGCATTCTTCTCTTCGGTCTGCCCCCCCTTCTCTTTCTTCCTTTCTTTCTGACCCTGCTTATCATTCAACAGAGGAAACTGTGGGAGAAAACTGCGTCTTTGCGGGTGCACTCCCATATCTTTCCTCTGGCACGTACCACCTGCATCAGACACCATGCAAACAGAGAGAATGCAAGAGAGAGAGGGGGGGGGTAGAAAAAGAGGGGAGGGTGGGGAAGAAGGGGAGCGAGAGAGACACAGAAGGAGGGCAATCGGGATAAAGGAAAACAGATAAGAGCTTTAAAAGACCAGGCATGAAGACCATTCATTCTTTTCAGGTTGCTCGGACTTCAGTATCGGAATTAAATAGCTACCATATGAGACAACTGCGATTAAATATGAAAGTCACGGTCCCGAGGAAAACCGATCGAGTGATTGAATGCCGAGGGACGAATCGATCCTCCGGCCACTTTGTGACTCAAGAGTGGTCGGTTTGTTGTCCTTCCTCTTCTTCTCTTCGTTTTTTCTCCGTGAGAAAGAAAGCCTTAGGGAGAAGCAGCATCCTCACGTACACCTCTGACGTGACCTTTCCTTACCCCTCCCCATGCAGGCCATTTATTAATACTTACTCTTCCAGCAGACATCCCCCTCAGTTGACTGAGGCACGCATTCTCTCCCTGAATACGACTTCTTCACTTGCACACCCTCACCCGTGCAACAAAGGAACACATCTCAACTATCTTGTTCCCACCCCACTGCTCCCAAACATCCTGCCCTCTTCTTCCCTCTTCACACCCTCGAGGCCCCCCTTTCGCGCACCGGAGAGAGCGCACAGACCAGCTGCCTGTTGGCGTGCCCAGGGGAAAGGCAGCAGCTGGGGGGAGGGATGTGGAGAGCAACCTGAGGGAGACCCCGTCGAGATAGGGGGCATTTGAGAAGGGGATTGGGGAAATGAGGAGGAGAAGAGAATGTCGATGGAGGGGGCGTTGGGGCTCTCGGGAGAACGGAGAGGTGCGGGCGGTTGTGGTTGGACGAAGGGAGGGAGCTGTGCCGCCAGTTGCGCATCGGACAAGGACACCTGTCCTCCTCCAAAATGCTGCTCCTGCTGCTGCTGCTGCTGCGGTGCCCCCCCCTGAATGCCCAAGGGCATCCGCATGTGTGTGAACGCATCCATCCGCATCGAGTCCAGCACGTTGCGCCACCACGCCCCCCTCCACCGGTCTGTCCTGTCCTCTGCGAGCAGAAGCTCGAGACGCGCCTTGTGTCGGTTGACGAAAGCGATGACTTCGCAGGCGTCCGGGGGCTTGTGCGAGAAGTCGCAGTGGTATCCCTCACATGAACCTGAGAAGAAGTGACGACGGGCACAGGGAAATGAGCAGGGTTGCCTACTTTGTCCGCACATGACCAGATCTGCATGAGAGAAGAAAAAGCAGGCCAGGAGACAAGCAAGCTTTTGGGAGCAGAGGAGGCGGCTGCTGAAGCCGAAAGAGAAGAGAAGAGAAGAGAATCAGACAACTCAAATTCGCCTCTTCACAATGGAATGATCGAACGCCCCGCTGCTGCTGCTGCTGACCGAAGACGAAGAAGTCAAAACAGTGCGATGTCTCCACTGGGGGGATAAACATGGAAGAAGACACCCTTACGATTACGGGGATAGGCTCTGGAGGCTCTGGAGGCCCTGGAGGCTCTGGAGCCCAAACAGTGCCCTGCAGCGCAACAAAGAGAGAGAATCAAGTGAAGGAGTGGGGGTATCGAACAGGACACAGAAAACGCATGGTATGATACACAACAAACAACGCACACACACACACACACACACACACACACACACACTCACACGGGGAGAGAGAGAGAGAGAGAGAGAGAGAGAGAGAGAGAGAGAGATCTGTATGTAGTTGTGGAAGCAAGAAAGAAACGGATAGACAGAAAACGGTTCCACTCACCTTGAGTTTCCAGACAGTGATGGGGACCTCATCAGGCAGCTTCTGTTTCTTCACATTTAGTCCATTTCCCTCTCCCTCTGCTTCTCCTCCAGAAGTCTCACTGCATCGCCCCGCCGCTCCTCCAGTCTCAATGCGGCCTCTCTTCTTGTCTGCGTTCCCGTCTCCTCCCATCCTCGTCTCCCCGTCTCCCTCGTTCCTCCTCCCTTCATCCGTCTCGTCCTCACCCGCACTGGAGTGAGCAGACAGAGGGGACATCCCTCCTTGGGATGAGACGTTCCTTCGTGGAGACAGGCAGGAGAGAGCATCTTGCAGAAGCAAATAGGGGCACTCGGGTGATCCAGTATCATCACTGATCGCAGCCAGTGAAGTCTTGTCCTTTTGGACTGCTGCTCTGGAATCCTCAGTCAGGGAGCTGAAGTAGGGCTGGGAATGGGATGGTCGTCGGGGCCGTGGGGGGAGTTCTTGGGGGGGGGGCGCCATCTGGAGTGACTCTCTCGGGTGGGCACAGGCAGCTTGGGACGGCCTGAAGGCGAATTTCTTCCCTTTGGGTTTTGGTGTGGGTGCTTGAAGGGAACAATCGAAGGGGTTTCGCGAGGTGACTGAGACAAGTGGAGACTTTGCCTCCGGCTCTTCTGCAGCGAGCAACTGAATTTTCCTGCCGGCGGGATGCTGAAAGCACGGATGTCCCTTCATGTCATGCGACCACTTGCACCCGTCTCTGTGCTCACACGCTTGGTTGTTCTCAACCCGAGAGCACAGATTCATCTGCATAACGAATGGACGTACATATACAGTTGCTCCCAGCCAGAAAGTATTGATTCACATGGGCAGATGGTTCATAGAGGCCTCCTTCCTTCTGTCTGGACTCGGGTGCCTGTTTTCGGCAACTTCTCCATGACGTGACACAGCTTTGCCCTCTGCGAACTTCTTGATTCGCATAGAATTTCAAAGCTTGGAAGGGCGCCGTGCAGGCCTCGTGAAGATCTTCACACTCAACTGAATAGCGCTGTTGTCTTTCCTTTCACTCATCTCTTTTTTGCATCCCTCGTTCCTAACGCTTAAATTCTCCTTCAACAATCTTGAAACCTCCCCGTCTCTCTTTGAGCGACTCTGGGCCATGCGGGACTTCCTGATCGAAGCGGAGAGAGGCTAGGGGGTGGGGGGGCGAGGGAGGGACGGAGCAGAGGAGGGAGAGGGAGAGGGAGAATGGAGAAAGAGAGTACGCGCAACTGCCAAGTGCCAGAGAGAGCACGTGAGTGACCGTGTAGACAAGTATATGAGAACGTTAGCCTAGAAAAAACAGACCGAAGACAAATTGCAATTTCTGTTGAATTAATTGTGTTTTTGTCTTTTTTCTGGAGACTAGCTGATCGACTGACACGACGTCTCTCCAACACGTCCGGGTCGTGAGAGAACTGACAGAGCGCGCCCTTCAGGCAACTGCAGAAAGATCGAGAGAGAAGTGGCAAGGGAGAAGGCGTGCAGCCACAGGAGATTTGCAAGTAGAGCGAAAGACAAACACGTGCCGCCTTTTTATCTTGTTTTTTGTTTCATGTCCCCTCGATCTGCAATCTCAGACAGATGACAGATGGGTGCATGCTGACACGAAGGCAAAATTAAGTCAAGAAAAATAGTCATCAAAGCGGAGGAGATGGCGAGAGACGCGAGAGAGAACTGACACTCCTCTCCTGTACGGCTCGCACGGAAGATGTTTTGTCAAAGCCCCTGCAGACCAGAAACATACACACATGAGTGAAAAGACGCGACCAGGTAATGCAAGCTGCAGAACGGAGCGGAGACTCCTCTCACCTCCAGTCTCGTCTCCCGCACGAGTGTCGTCCGACCACAACATGATGCACTGGAAGTTGACTGTTGTGTCAGAATTAATGAGAGACCAGCGGTGGCTTCTGCTCTACACCCACTGCCCCCGATGTTTCGGGACTCAATCTCACTCCGTTCACCTCTGTCTCCCGCAAAAGAGTCAGACGGAGAAAATCGACCCCTGAAGTCCTTCCACTGTCTCCGAAACTCAAGCGAGGCACAACCAAGAGTTTTAATCCTAAGACTTTTGAAAATACGCGGACGTACAATCAAACGCTGTGTGGGGTACTTCGAGCTTGTCATCAGATGGAAATCTCGTGCGGTTGCCATGTACCTGAAGAGGCTGTGCAATCATTCCGCGATTGGGAGAATGAACGACAGAGTATGATGACTTAAGTCCGACGATCGGCCTGATTTTCTGGATTTCGCCGTCTCCATGCATGCATTTCATGCCGTCTCTATACGTACCGTCTCCGCACCGAAACCGGATGAGCTAGGTTAGATCCGCCTCTCATATATATGGGGACGCGGCATGCATGAAAAAACCCTCAAACCGGATGAGCGATGGATGCTAAAAAAAAATGATGCTAGTAGAAGATTAAATTATCATCGAGAGTGCTTCCTGAATGTCAGTATATAGATTAAAAGCACGGTGGGTCCGTCGCCGGACCGTCAGCCAGAGGGATGCATGGCTAGGTCCCTAGCTAGATCCTCACAATGATGTACTTCTATGTGTCATTTCTCCATGCATATGCCTTTAAGTGCATATATATGAATTATATGATGTGATAATGATGATGATGATATATGGGGTTAAAGCCGGTGAGCCGTATAGACTCTGGCCAACCTAGAGCGTCATACATAGAGTTAAACTTTCGACTTAGGCCCCACTAGAGTAAATTGAATTGATGGGAGCCTGACAGGGGTAGGGGAGGCGGATGGAAGTGGAGGGTGGCTCCACCTCTAAGCAAACAGACTTTTGCTTCATCTGGTAGTTCTCTTACAGGCTGAGTTACAACACGCTTTCTATCTAGGGTATGACATTCTTGAGCCTCGTCAGTCAGTTTCACTCAGTAATACCCCCTTTTCATCCCATATACAACACACCAACATGTTAAAACATGTTTTTTGTAGTTATTGGACCAAAAGAACCAAATAAAGATAAAAAGTCTACCAGTTTTTGAATAATTTTGACCTAAAAACACTTAAAAACATGTTAGTGCCAACAAAAGTTCTGATTTGCTGGTTCTGGCGGTTCAGGAACCAAAACACCCCCCCTTTAAACCAAACGATAAGACCTTCCATTATATTTATTTCACTTTGTTTTAAGTTTTTTTGCATAAAAGACTTTATGGAACCAAGAATTGCTTTGGTTCTTGATGGTTCAGATGAGTTTCAGAAGTTCTTATTATGAGTTCATCGGTTCAAGAACCACCATCGTATGGAGAACTGGAACCAAAATTGGTACCCGACCTGTAACCGTGCAGAACCCCCCCCTTTTCTTTTGAACCACCCTGAAAACGTGTTTTTCTTGTATATCAAGATGTTTTCTCTTCAAAAAAAGATGTGAATGGGTAAAAATAAATGCATTAAATGCAGTTTTTACTGCTAAAACTCTCTGTGTACTATCGTAAAGTGTCTGCAGAGTATCATACCCTAGCTCTCTATCCCACCCTTGAGACGATCGAGGACTGCCTGCATTTCACCCTGAAAAGGGTCCCCATGACCGATCAAAGCATCAGAACAGCACTGACATGCCCGAATGGAGGGGGAAACGAGAAGGAAAAGGAAAAAACAAGTACCTCAGGGGGAACAGAAAGGACGGAGACGGACTCCTCTGTTTTTGTGTCTTTTTTTTTCCCCAAGGGTCACGGGCCAGTGAGATTCCCTCTGTCAGTTCGTATCAGTTAGAGGTCTGTCAGATGACCTCTAAAGAAAATCACCCGAGGCAGAACGGAAAGAGACGGAGAGAGAAAAAGATCAGAACTCCCAATCTCCTTTGATTCCCTATCTTTTCTACCGAAAACGTACAAGCAAAGGTTTCTCTCTCAGTTCAGTTCCTGCAGTTCGGTCAGTTCAGTTAGTTCAGTTGGTTTGGTCGGTTCATCCCTGAGGTACGACTTATTTTCCAGGGGAGTGAAATTGCGAGTAGTAAGCATAATAAAAAAAATTAAAAAGGGGAGAAAAAGAGAAAAGAAGAATGGAGAAGCCGCACGTAGCATGCACCCCACTCGCAGACCCGTTTGTGAACCGCACAAGCATGAGCGCCCCGCGTGCCCCCCCGTACCCGTGCAGGCTCGAGCCCGTCACCTCCCACCGCCTCCCACACTCACGCAAGGGGTGCCATCCGAGCCCCATAGCCTGAGCCTCTTAGGGTCGTCCGCCTCACGTTTCCCCCCCATATGCTTTTCGCTCATCCCCCGATTGATTCCGTTCCACCCTTGTTTGTTCATCAATCAATCAATCAATCAATCGGATAACATACACTCGGACTGACATAACGAAATATTCCCCTCAAAAACAAGTACGGTCGTCAAAAATGAACAACGACGTGGAAAAAGTGAGAGGAAGTGAGGGAAAAGGAAGAAAGAAAGAAAGAAAGAAAGAAAGAAAGGAAGAAAGGAAGAAAGAAAAAAAGAAAGAAAGAAAGGAAGAAAAGAGAAAGAAGGACAGACTGAGGGAACATACACAGCTACTTACGAAGGCAATCAGAGATCGCCCGTGCGCCTGCAACAGGGTGCTTTTCTAGGAGAAGTGTGAAGATCTCCCTCACTTTCTTCTCATTTTCGCTCACACCCCATTCCAACTGCTGCTTAGCCATTTGTTGTGCCCATACAATCAAGTCCGACTTAGAGCGAGCGTCTCTTATTTCATCCAAAAGCCTATTCATGCGTCTCCTCTCCCTTTCGGTCCCTTTTCATTCAGTCAACTTATAGACAACATCATTCAGATGGCCACGCCCATACAAATCGAGGGGGCAGTGCTCGCAGACCATCTCTACCTCCCCGTTCGGAACTCTCCCCCCCCCCCCAACAGTGGCACGGGCAATCGGCCTGACGTTGGCTTTTGAACAGAGTAGCCTCCTAGGGAGAGGTCGAACCATAGGAACACGCCGCCCGCTTAAGCTGGTCCATCCTCCTATGACAAGATGGGCCAAGCGCTGTCTAGACGGATGTTCGACTTGGAAGACCGAAGGCCTCACTCCGTTAGAGAAAACCCCCCCTCATCCTGCCTGCCCTCCCCTGCCCTGCCGGCCCTCTTTTTGCAAAGAACGGGAGGTAGCTACAAACCAGTCGTCCAACCATTCTTGTGCCTCCCTACCTCTCCCTTCTACCGCGAGCTTTCTTTTTAATGTAGCTTTCTCTCCTGGGCCTGAAGGCACCCCCTCGACAGAGAAGAGTTCAGGAGCAAAAGGTCCCACCAACAGCTTAATGGACCTCTACCAATCGTCATAAAGGCTGTCTTTGCAGAGATCTAAAAAGCCAGCGGGCACACAGTGGGATGTTAAGGAGAGGCTACGTAAAAACCCCCCCGCTCTTTCAGTCAAGATAACCTGTATCGGGCAAAGGCCGGAGATGAAGAGGGAGGGGACACGAAACAAATTGCAGGGAAAGCCGAAAACCCATCTAATAAAACGTAGTTGCAAATCATCCAACGCTAATAAATGAGACGAGCTCTCTTACATATGTCTCTTCTTCCCCGATACCTCTTCCCCCAGCTGTAGCAGTCCATCTTGCTCTGCAGACCCTTTCATTAATTCCTGTTCTCTCTTTCACTCTCTCTGCCAGCGAGTGAAGTTTGGATCTAAACTGCTCAGAGTCTGTTCGTACGTATGCAGATAATCGATGCACCGCATCGTCGATCACCTTTTTACCTTCGACTGCAGGACAGTGAATACAGTGTTCTTCGCAGGATCCACCGTGTCTCTTTCCCCCACCAGCACATGCTCGAAGGAGAGAAGTGAAAAGAGAACTACCAAACAAGAGAGAGCAAAGCAGAGTACGCAATTGAACTGTGTAACCCCACCCTCTTCTAACCCTCCCCCCTAAAAGCAACATGGCCAGATGCTGGTGCGATCGGTTCTCTATCTGAACTTTTTAGTTAGGAGTTGCATGGATAGATACCACATGAACGGGTGAGCCTATGCTCGCCAACGGGTCTTGAAGTCAACCATTCCGACAACCATTCTGAGGCTTTCTTTCCCCCGCTTTCTGCCTGAGTGTCCATTTATTTGTTCTGTTTCTCCCTCTCTGGCTTTCTTTTCTTAAAAGATCTGGCATGATTGTTTGAAGTATGCTACTGGCTGAATTGGCCCACACCGGGGTTAGCGATCTGTGCCATGCATCCCAGACTGCCCGAGGAACCTCCCTTTCTGTTCTTTTTATGCTTTCTATGAAACCTCCCAACTGACAAGAAAAGATCTCTCTCATAGGACGCACACCAACCGAAACTAAAGTTAGCACCTTGAAAGAGTTATAGGGCAAATAGAATGTTCAGCGCACAAATCGAAGCTGCAATGCATCAAGCGCAACGATATCTCTCTGCCTTACTGGCAAGGCTTCCAGCGAGTATGTTGCCACCAGCTCCCAGAGCGCCTGCAGTAAACGAACTTTGCATCGGGGGGGCAAAGGACCTAAGGATGAACAAGTGCCCATCACTGCCCCCAAACAGCGTTCAGCACTTTCAAGTCGGTCCCTGACTGACTTTTGTGGGTCTCCTCTCTCAAACACACGACACCCAAGGTATTTATAGCTCTCTACACGTTCAACTGTCTTCCCTTCAAAAGTCACTTCCCCTTGTATTTCCCTTCTTGAGCCTGAGAGTGCGAGAACTTTTGTTTTCTTTAAATTCACTTTCAACCCATGTTCCTAACAATAAGAGGCCAAACGGTCCAAACGCCACTGCAGGTCAGAAGAAGAGTAAGCAAAAATAATAAGATCGTCTGCGTAACCTATGCTCTCAAGCAGTAAGGGGTCGCTGCTCCGTTGTTTCACTCTCCTCCCTCCTCTCTCCGCATTCTCCCCCCCTCTGTCTTTCATCCGTATCTGATTCCCCATCCAAGCCGTTAACAGCTTCCCTCCCTTCAACACTCAGAGTAGAATCAATATTATTAATAAACAAAAGAAAAAAAAGAGGAGAAAGTGGATCTCCATGTTTTACCCCTGCATATTCGGGAAAGACCCAATCCGACCTATCCACCCTTCCCCACACATTCATATACATGGAATGAATCATGCACACGTCCTTCTCACTGACTCCTTCCTTTCTAAGTCTGTCAATCATTTTCTTTCTGGGTACTCGGTCAAATGCCTTGCTGAAGTTAACAAACGCTGTAAGGAGGGGTCTGTGTCTTTTCTTTGCTAAAGCCGTGAAAGTATAAAGAGCAGCTATCGCTTCCCTTGTACCGACTCCCTTCCTAAAACCCACCTGTCGTTCATCTATATACGTTGTCTCCCTTAACCGGCCATCCATCAACAACGTAAACAATTTTGCCAGAAGGCAGACGATGTGTATGGGCCTCCATTCATCACAAGAGGGAGAGACGTGACCTTTTAGAACAGGAGCGATTCGAATAAAGTTCCACTTTTCTGGCCAGAAAGAAAAAAAGAAAAAAAGATTGAAGAAAATGAAAAGAAGAAAACGAGACAGACGAGAAGAGGAAAAACATAAAATTTAATATACCTGCGTAAAGGAGATTCCTTCGAGGCCGGCTGCCTTCTTTGGGTCGATTGCCTTCAGTATCTTCTCACATTTATCGAAAGAGAAGAAAGGTGCCAGGGGGGGAGCTGGTGTTTCATCCTTCTTTTGAGGCTCCAGTCCGTCCCCACTGAACACATCGGCCCAAAAATTTGAAAACGAAAAGGCGGACGGCTTTTCTCCCTCACTCCTACTCTCTGCCTTTTTTCTCTCCCTCCTTCATTTCCATAGGGCTGCTAAGTCCTTAGCAGCTTCTTCCGCGAGTCTCTCTACCTGAAGAATGGCATACTTTCTCTTTTTTCTTGCTATCAACTTCCCTTTCTCTCTGTTTAACCTGTTCATCTTTCTCTTTGCTGTGATACACCGTTCGTCTTCGTCCCCCCAGAGTTCCCTTTCTTCCTTCCATTCCCTTTTTGCGGATCTAACTCTTTTCTGAATCTCCCTGCATTCTTAATCTCTCCAAGGTGCGACAGCCTTTTCCTTCCTTTCACTTTTCCTCGGATGAGTTGGCTTTCGTTTTCTCTCCTTAGGTTGTGCGAGTACATGCTCCCACTGTTGGGTGAGTCTGGCTATTTGGCTTTTCGGTGGCACAGAGATAGAACAAGTGGAAGACGGAAAGGCAGAAGGTGGTATCTGAGTATCGGGGTAGAAAGAAGGGACGGACACAAGGGGAGGGGGGAAGAGGGGAGGAGGAAGAGGAGGCAAAGGTATGGATGGAATAGGCTTGCCTTCTTTTTTCGATTCCTAAATCCTGGCGTCCCACCACCCAGGCCAAAGCTTCCCTGCCTAGTTCCTTGCTAAATCTTTTACCGAAGTTGCCAGAGGTATCATCTCATCATTGGTGAGCGGCGTTTGCCTTTCTGGCTTCGTGAAAGAAGGGGATGGGACAAGGGAAGGGTGAGGCGGCGAGTTGTCATTCAGTTTTGGCAGAGATGAGAGGTTGAGAGATAGAGAAACGGCCGCATGTTCGGGGGCTGCGTCAGGCTGTAGCTCAACCCCAAAAGAATTCCATAAACTAAGAAGAGGAGGATCAACCAAAAACAAATCAATGACCGTAGCTGGGGCACCCTCTTCATAATAAGTGCAAGCCCCTGTGAAGTTGACTTCAATCCCTTTCTTTTCATCTTTCCAAGACAGGCCATTCAAGGGAAGGAGGTTTGCTTTCTCACAAAAGCGAATGGCAGCTCTTCCTGGTTCGTTTACGATTGAACGACAGTCAGAGCGGCGAGACAGTCCTTCGATTGCTTCTTCCCCCTTGCCCCCCAAGATCTCTTGTAAGTCACCCGCCCCCCCAATCTGTTCCCTTTCCCATAAAATTCCTTTAGGGACCTCCTTTCCTATGTGGTAATTGAAGTCTCCTGCCACAATGCGAAGGTCGCATAGCGGAATATCACAGACTGTGTTGAGAAGTGTCTCTCTCTCTACCTCTTTCGGTTCATTGTTTCTTAGTCTCTTCTCTGCTCCCGATTAGAAGAGATAAACACCGAAAATATGTAGAGATGCATTCGCCCCCCCCCCTCCTGGGCCGGCAAGCAGCTCCTGAGTGTCAATTTGACCATACTGGGCCCCACCAACTCCCAAGAAGGCTTCAGACTAGCGACCAAGCATGATCGGACAAGGATACACACCCCCCTTGTTTTTACTTCCCTGTCCTTTGCTCTTTTGTGTACCCCCAGCTTTCTTCTGTACCATTCTCGATGACTGAAGTTTTTTCCTGTGTGGGTGGGTGTGTTGATTGAAATGGTTGTATACTTCGTTTTAGTCAGGATTGCAACATCGATCCCTTCGAACCACCGGTCAAGCGATTCATTCCCGAGACGAGAATCAAGACCCCCGACATTCAGCGTGGTAATGGACAGCCTTCTTCCATTCATTGTCACGTTTCACACGCCGGTTGCAGAGGAAGAAGATGAAGAAGAAGAAGAGAAAGAAAAAGAAGAAGACCCTTTAACCTCAAATCTTCGAGATGACTCTCTAGGATGACTCTAAGCTAAAAACTTATGTAAGCTCTTAGCTTTAACAATAGCTTATTAATTTTAGAAGTCTTAATTTAGCTTTTAATCTAGTTTTTAGTGATTTTCTTCTCTCTAGGGCTTTCTAGGATTTGCTAGTGGTGTCGACTGTGTTATGTCGTCTTCAGTGCTGTCGAGACTAGTGTTGAGAGTGACTTCTAGACTTTAACCTCAAATCTACCTCAAATCTGGTCAGATTTGAGCTTGAAGCTCAAATTAAATCAAATTAAATACTATCAAATCAAATCTGGTCATTATCTTTAAAAACATGAGATTTTTATAAAAAGTTTACAGTTTTATGAATGATACCATTTGCACTAGGTTTTAGCCTCGTACGCAAAAAAAATATGTCAGTATCGAAATTATCGACGATACCTCATTTTTTTGGAACTTTAAAATTAGGCTTAAATTCCGATACGATACCGATACGATACGATAGCTATCCCTATCTCTCAGCCTTTTGCCTTAGACAGAAGACGGTACAAGACGGTAAAAGCAAGGAATGAGATTTTGTAGAGATTCGCCTCTTAATTCAATTCCATTAATACCGGGCGCTTATCTTTTTATAATATTTCTTTTAAAAGAAAAAAATATGAAGAACAAACAATATTAGTCCATTAGTGAAATCAATACATCGATGTTAACGTTTCAAGTCTTTCAAAACTTTTACGATAAGAAAAAAGATGTTTAAGCCAATTCAAGGCCCAATTGAAGTATGCAAGCTGTTTGTACCGATCGTATGTTGAGAGGAAGGCTTTTATGCTAGGTCACATCTGTTCTATAGACATGACATATGGATGCACAGAAAGCATGCACTGAGAACATTTTATCTGTGCGATATCATCGATGCCCAGTGTAGTCTCTCTCCTTGGAATCACCGATGGGTTCAATTTCTGAATGTCATGCACAGACGGTAACAATGCAAGAAGCTGAACGATGAAAAGAGAATGCTAGAACAAGATGCAAAAAAGGTGTCTGTTCTGCACAGATTCACAAGCCTTGCACGTCTCCATTTGGTCGCTCTGGTTTCTCACGGCCTCAGCGGTAGTCGCCGCGAGGGGAGAAGGAGACCTTGGTGTGTCAGGGCCCCTGGTGTGAACCACCCGTCTGGCCCCCATCTCTTCGGGGAGCAGTCGACCTCCAAATTTTAGCCCCATCGTCCCGCCCTCGACTCCCCCTGCACTTCAGTTTTTGACAGGAGATGCTCTAGATGACGACCTCCCCCAGTCCCTCCTCTACAGTCAGACCAAAAGGGGGCTTCATCGTCAGGAGAGACCGCAGCTGCACGCATGAAAGCGACAAGAGGGGAGGAAGGGAGAACACATGCATACACACGCACAATCACACACATAGACAGAGGCAGAGACAGACAGACAAACACACACACACACACACACACACAGAGAGAGAGAGAGAGAGAGAGAGAGAGGAGTGGCCAACTGACTCTGAATAGATGTGATTGCACTTTTCGGAGATAACTAGACGGGACGTGGCAGTCAAGGGTGGGGCAACAAAAAAAGAAAAAAAGGGGGGGGGGAAACAGGACGATCCTTTCCCTACGGATGAAGAAATAGGCCCTTGCAAGGGACATTTGCCCTCTCTTTAAAAAATGGAACAGACTCTTCTATCGTTCGTTTTCCCTCACGTCTGAAGACAGACCAATACTTGCACTCCTTCCTTCCTTCTGACCTCATCCATCGAGAAGAGTCTCTTCAGAGCGATTCTCCTCTCCAGCATCGTGACGAAGTCTGCACGATTCATTGATCGAACATGAGCCAACGAACAAAACAAGGGGCAACAGGCCAGCACATCACACAGCTTCTATGTCCTATTTCCCTCCGTCCTTTTCTATTTTTGATTGCCAGGGCAGCAACACGGTGTGAGAGAATTCTCGAGGTGGCAAAACGAAGCGAGAGGGCATACTAGACAGATGATGGAAGGAAGAGACTACTCTTTCTCTCTCCCTCGCGATCCACCCACTCCCTCCCTCCCTCATCACCAACGCTCCCTCCCGACGTACGGACCCTTATGAAAGAATTCCTTCAGAATCTGGAACCTCTCCCACTGATTCATCACAGAGCTCAGCAACGGAGACCGCAGCGCCTCTCTCTCCCAGGCAATCGCCGCATCAGCCAGGGGCTGCTTGATATCGATGGATGAATTGCGTTGCAGACACAAAGGGGGGGGGCGGGCAGACGGATGAAAGAAGAGGACCTGACCGCGATTCAGCCGACGTTTTCTGACGCAACTTACTGCAGTAGGTCGACATGAAATGCGTTTCTCTTCGGATCCCTTCCGCTACACACACCACATACGCACGCATCCTGCACACTCTGAACTGAAAAGAGATCGATGCACAAACCAATTCCACACATTCCCAACGAACGCAATGACAGAAGAGTGACAGATCAAAAGCGAATGACCAAAAAAGCCTCAGAAACTCAAATCACTCCAAGAATTTGAGCTACCTAGAAGAAACAGAATCAGGTGTAAAAAAAAGACAGAGGATCAATAGGAACACACACACACACACACACACAGACACACAGACACACACACAGGCACACACACAGGCACACACACACACACACACACACACACACACACAGAGACTCACACACAGGCACACACACAGGCACACACACACACACACACACACACACACACTCACGCCTAAATTCACCGACTGACCCCCAACGCCTCATCATCCTCCCAGCAGCTCAGAGAGTCAGCAGAGTGAGAGGCGCTTCCCCCTAATGTCGCCCCCTTCCCTCCTGATCCCTCCACTGCGCGTCTCTCCTCGGCCTTGGCGGCCTTCTCTCTGCGGCTTCTCCCGTCCCTTGCTGCTCGGTGGTGGGCGTCTGCAGTGACAAGAAGACGATGGGAGGGCATTCAACCGAAACCAAAACGTCTTTGCAAAGGGCGCACCGAGAATTCTTGAGCACAGGGGAGGATTGACGACATGTTTCCTTTTCTCCTGCCTGACTATCTGCCTCCCTGCTTGAGTGACAAAGTCCTGTGTGTGTCATTGGACGCTTGATTCCTTTCTATTTGATGCGGTGCCTACCGATCCGTACGGGAAGGGAGGCTGAGCGCAAACACGTGCCTCTTATTTCAGAAAGGCAAAGAAAGAAAGAAAGAAAGAAGCAGAACAATTTCCGGGTTCACTGTACGGGGGAGAGGATGCGACAAGGGCAGGAAAAAACACTGCAAAGACATTCACATCTTGCCTGCCTGTCACAAGACCAACCGAGCAAAGGTCGAAGGCGTCCGTCAATCGAGAGGAGAATGTGTCCGAGGGCCTGTAAGCTCTCTGCTCGAAGTTGTTGAGTGCCTCGCTTTCGCGCTCCTCCCTGTCTTCCCCCCCCACCCCACCCTGCCCCCGCGCCCCCCGCTGCTTGTTGGACCTTCCCCAACATCGAGAGCACACCCAACGGAGCCTTCCCTCCCAGACCGCCTCCCTCCTCGTTCCTCCCCCCCGCACCTCCTGCCTGCCCCTCTGCCAACGCAAACACAGCATCCTCCACCACCAGAAGGGCGGCGTCTGCAAGAAACCCCAGAACTTCCAGGTGCACTCGAATGGGGAGCACCCGGGTCACGGCCGTCGACACATCCTGAAGGTGACCTGTCGCCTCTGCAGACAGACAGAACAGCATCGCCAAACAGGCAGGAAGGAACGGGGCAAGTCGGGAGCATATACAGAGGCGGGTGCTGCCAGCGACGGTACCATCGACGGTGCAAAATTTAAGTCAGTACAGCCGATTTCAACACGAGAACTAAAAAGTGTCGCACAGCGAAAAAGGGACTTTTTGAAGAAGATAAAAGTCTTTCCCATTCTTTGGACTGAGTCTCTTTTTCGTCAGGACGTGATTCCGTGACCCTCTTGTTACCCTTCTTTTCTTGCACTCTCCTTTTGCTCCTGTCCTGATGAGTGAATAGACCAACCCCCGAGTGTTTGAAGGAGCCGCTGTCTCTCTTTCTTTCTATCTCTCTCCATCTCTCTCTATCTCTTTCTGACTGACTGACTGACCTGCGAGTCTGGCCTCCGTCCTCGAGAAGGCAGAGTCGGAAGCGATGGAGGAGAACTCCAGGGGAGGGGACTCTAGGGGAGAGAGGATGCGGTCCTTCATGTGCACCTGCATGCATGCAGTGAATTGACATGGCTGTCTGTCTGTCTGTCTGTCTGTCTGACATCTTCGACTCGTGATGTTTCTCTTCTACAGGGAAGAAAGGTAGGTAGGTTTTTTTGGGTATGCGTGCTTCCTTTTGTGTATGGACGGCGAGTCTGTGCGTTCAGGAGAGAGAAAATAAAAGGGGGGATGAGAGGGTGCGATGGCCCACCAGTAGTCTTCGCGAGACAATTCAGAAACGAAGGTGAAACAAGAAAGAGGCTGGGTAGTTGATTCTTTCTGCCTCCCCTCCCCTCCCTTCCTTTCGATGGTATTTCTTTCGTCGACAGCTGCAGACCGAAAAACACCAGCTGACAGACAGGATAGCACACGTGCGTGCTCGGCTTCCCGCTTTCTCTCTCTCTGTCTCTCTCTCCCTGTCTCTCTCTCTCTCTGTCTCTCTCTCTCTCTGTCTCTCTCTCTCTCTGTCTCTCTCTCTCTGTCTCTCTCTCTCTGTTTCTCTCTCTCTGTCTCTCTGTCTCTGTCTCTCTGTCTCTGTCTCTCTCTCTCTGTCTCTCTCTCTCTGTCTCTCTCTGTCTCTGTCTCTCTGTCTCTGTCTCTCTGTCTCTCTCTCTCTGTCTCTCTCTCTCTCTGTCTCTCTCTCTCTCTCTGTCTCTCTGTCTCTGTCTCTCTGTCTCTGTCTCTCTACGGCATGTCCGTGGAACACCGTCTCCCTCTCTCTCCCCTGTCTCCCCGCCTGACCACGGCCTCGCAGAAGTGGGACTCCTGCAGTCGTCTGATTTGGAGGACCTGAAGAGAGAGAACAAGAGAGAAGAGAAAAGAGAAGAGAACAGAAGAGAGGAAAGTAGATGAAGAAAGAGACCAGACAAACCACGGCGGAAAAGCGGAGAAGACGATGAACGAAGCAAGACCAAACCCGGGCACGCAACGGTCCGTACAAACATCCAGGATGTATAGAAACAGATCTCATCCCCAATGTCTCCTCTCCCTCTCTGCTCTTCCGAACCCCTCCCGCCCCCTTCTGCGTTTGGAAACGAGCACGAAGAGGAGAAAGACCTTTTCACGGCAAGCATCGCACCACTCAAAATGCACGAAAAGCTGTCGCACAAAGAGACTCACACTGTCAGCAAAGGAACCAAATCTCTCGAGAAGCTCCGGACTCCTGCATGCACAAATAAGAGAAGGAAGAGGCGAGAACAGAGAAAAAAGAGAGAGAGGGAGGTGAAGACCGATAATGGGCATCCGAACAATTGCAGAGACCCCCAGAGTCCCTTGCAAAAAACACAAAACAGAAAAGAAAAACAAAAAAGGAAAACAGACAATCGAAGGTCGGTTCGTTAGATCCCGCAAGCACGTTTTGCTTATTTCCTTCTCGCTTACTTGACACAATCAATGGCCTACCTACTGCGACCTACTGCTCTCTGCTCTGCATACCTATCTACATGATACCACGCACGTGCGTCGTCTATTCAGACAGGCATGATGTCACAAAAAACAGAAAAAAGGTCGTGTGGCTGACTTGAGGCACGAGTAGGGCAGCGATGTGAGGTGGTGGGCGATGAGTGAGCACTCTGAGAAGAAGAGGGCGGCAACCCTGGGGTCCCTCCTCAGGGCGGCCTCCCGGGCAGGGACTCTCAGGAGAACAAATAACTGGGCGATTTGCCTGCACACACATGTATTAATACAATCACCACACAGAGAGAGGCGAGAGTGAAGCATAGCAGTAGACTCTTCCAGGAGCTGATGATTTGTTCCAAATTTTTCTCTTCTCGTTCTCGGAGCAACATTGTGCTGCTCCTTTCAACCATTCAAGCCAACCGACAGTCCCTCTCTATTGGTTCTCTTCGCTATATCTTTGAAGTCTTTCTTACAACGAGAAGAGAAGCACATGACAAAAAAAAAGGAGACACCAGCCGGATAAGTCCAATCGAAACGCTTCAAGAACACGAAAACCGTTTCCTCCCCTTCTGAATGCCTGAGAGAGAGACCCGCTCTTCTTCTTCTCTCTTCTGACCTTGTCAACATGATCAGTTGTCTCGCAGATCTGCAGCAGGCCGTGGCAGAGAGAAACATCAGGGGGAGGTTTGGGTGCTTGACTTTCGGGACAGGTGTCACCAAGAAGAAGCTGACAGGTATAAACCTGATTGGTCGAATCGAATCGACATGTCAGAGAGCCCGATTCTGAAGGTGGGTGTGACGGATGGGGAAGAGGCTTCAGTCACAAACAAAAAGATGGAAAGAGACGACCGAATGAATCAAAACCAAGCGACCGCATAGCCAGGCACAAACGGTCGACTTGGCACGTCACTCGGAGAGGAAGCAGGCATACGAAAGGAGAAGAGACGGCAGAGAGGAAGGAAGCCCACCCGTCCTGCCGCCCCGATTCGCATCGACTGCCGCACGAAAGAGAGACTGACGTGAGTTTGTCCTTCTTAGCTGCCTGTCTGGCACCCTCCATGGCCTCCACCATCAGTTCACAGAGTCTGTGCACGGGCCTGCTTACCTGCACACAAAAGGACGCAGACGCAGAAGGTCAGAGACAAGCAGATGGATCGACGGCCGTGCATCCACATACGCAGAGAGAGAGAGAGAGAGAGAGAGAGAGAGACAAAAAGGGAGAGAGAGCGCGCTTCGTGCTTCTCTGGAAAGGACAGGTGATCACACTCACATTACACACAACCAGGGAAGTAGCCTGCGAACACTCAACCGGACAAAAAACAGAGCCCCCCCCCCGAAAAAGCCCTTCTCTGGCTCTTCCACAGTCGCCGATGCCCAAACGAAAAGGATAAATGATGATTCAACCAAAGGATGAATGATGATTCAACTAAAGGATGAATGATGATTCAATGACGGAATCAGCGCTGCTTCCGTAAATTGTGTCCCGGGGGTCTGTCTACGGTGCTCACAACAAAACAGCGCATCGGACAACCTGGAGCAGAATGAACCATGCAAAATAGAAACAATCTACTCACCCCACAAGCAGCCAGAAGGAAGAACCCTTCATCGTCCCCGATCGTCAAATTCCGCAGACGGGTTGCCCTCTCTCGAAGAGACGCTGCCGTTGCCGCCCCTGTCCCCTCTCTCTCCTCCTTTCCCCCATGTGCCTGTGCCTGCTGTGCCCGTCTCCCTCTGTGTGCCTCCTCAGTCAGGCCGTCTGCTGAGAGACTGAGACGGTCAGCCAGTCCACGGAATTCTGCCGTCACTGCGCCCGCCTCCTCCTCCTCCCGAGGCCCTCCGTGCTCCCGCGTTAACGCAGAGATTGACCCTGTAGGAAGGAAGATCAACGATGCATGCAGACATACACACATGCAGGCAGGCAGGTAGCCGAAGAGACAGGGGCTCGAGGGGCAAGCAGGCGGGAAGGCAGGCGGGCGGAGAGTCGGAAAGGCTTCGAATAAACCAGGAGAAAAGAAAAATATACGGAAAGTGACATATTTGCGCAAAAAACTCCCACAGAACGACCGCCAACTTCTCCGAAACAGTTTGTAGATATCCAACACTTCTTCAGTACACGCCAAAATTGTGCGACACAATCAGGCCAAGAGAAACCGCACTGACTCACCGAATTCCGTCTCGTCGCTCACAAAGACCACCCGGGAGTCCCCCGACAGAACCAGACTTCGGGATTCCGCAAGGAGCTGCAGGTTCAATTCATTTCATCCAATCAAAGGGGGGAGGAAAGAAAGAATGAGAACAGTCAAAAGGAGGGACGCATAGGTTGAAAAGAGACGGGACGGCATAAATTTTGTGTGAGAGACAACAGAAAAAAGAAAATCGAGTAAAGCAGAGAGGAAGAACACACAGGAAGAGACATGGCCCCCAAACGTTTTTCGCAATCCCAAGATCAAGGAAGACGGCGCCCGTTTTCACACAAACAAACAGTCCGACCCCAAGATCAACACGAAAGCAAGAAGAAAGGAGGGCGGTTGGAAGAGAGACGACAAACAAACAGGCGGAGATTGCTGCCCCTTGGCAACTCACCTCTTGAGCCCGCCGTTCCCTCAACTGTTCCGCTGACTGCGACGCTGCCTCCGACAAAGAGTTGCATGCTCGACCGATGAACCCTGCCAAAGAGAGAAGACGCACGTTTACGTAAATTGTGCCAAGAGAGACAAGGGGGGGGGGTCTGAAATGCGGCTGGAGTCTCGCAACTCCTGAGCGCGTCATCTTTCCTTTTCTTGTGAAGAAAAGAAGCCACGAACCGCTGACAAGCTCAAATTGGAAGAGCAAAAAAGAGCAGAATGAATCAGCATGTCTGTCAGGTACATGAACTCATGTTGCAGCGAAGAATGCTCATTGACAATCTCTTTCTTGAGTTATTCGCTCATTGACTCAAACAGTCAAGCGTGACCGTCCCCAGTACCCCCAGTACTTCCACTCACCCACCCACCTAAGCTCTTTGCACTAGTTTCCAAGTCAACAAGAACCCCCAGGGCCTCCGGGAGGACGTCCATCTTTCGACTCAGACACTGCACCCACCAGGGCAGGCAGCACCAGAGAGGAAGAGGAAGGAAGGAAAAGAGACAAATAGAGGAGGAGGAGAGAACGAAGAGACACTTCACTCGAATCCCTTGCCAATTCAGTCCGAGGCGATTGCCCTGAGAAGAACCGACTGATCCAAAAGAATATCTATGCCTCGATTGACTGATCGATCATAAACCTCATTTGCCAGCCCTTTCGCTGCCCCTTCTCCTCTCTCAATGCTTTCGTGTTGCAGAGCTTCGATCGATCGTTCATTATTTCACACAATGTCCGTTCCCTTCCTGACCCTTCCCCCCCCCAACCCACCTCCACGACAGCAGGCCATAGACAACGTCCAAGTTTTTCGAATGCGAATGAGCCTTCAAGACCCTGCAGAAGAAGGAACAAGTCAGAGGACGGACAGAAGAAAATTAATGCCCCTGCACGTCCTCGTGCAGGAGACGTGTGCGCTCTTGTGAATGATTTGAAGCCACAAAAAAAGGAACCGGCGGCAGAAAAAAATAAAAAAAAATCCCAACAAGATTTCCCCTGCGCAGTCACTCCAATCTACTGGCTCATCTCATATACGAATCTGCCTTCTCAAGAATAGACAAAGTCTGTAAAAGGTCTTTTCCATTTTACCTTGCTCCCTACTCTCATGTCCCTTTTTTCCATTTACCCACTTACCCTCTGTACAGCATCTCGGAGAAAGGCGAAGAGAGACACAAGGGACTCCTGAACATGGGCTTGCGCAACTGCACCGAACGAAGCACGCGATTCAAGTGAAAGCGGGCAGGAGAGAGAAGATAAGAGCAGACTGAGTATAAGAAACGCAGCCAACGAGTCCGCAAAGTCGTCTGCCTTCAAATCACACGAAACTAGGGCGACGTTTCCACAGTCTGTCAAGACAGGGCAACCAGAGATCAATCGACAACTACCGAGACACGAGAGCAGAACTAAGAAAGATGTGGACGGCCGAAGGAAAGGACCATTAAATTACAATTCTGAATGAACTGAAAGTGAAAAGTCAGTCTCACACACACACTCACACACACACACCAAAGACTTCACCCCTTTCTTTCAAACTATGAACAGAAGAATGTACCTGTAGAATTTCCCCCAGGAACGATTTGATTGCCCCCCCCTTCTCTGTCTCTATCGTTCTCTTTCTCTTCTGCCCCCTCCCTCCTGTTTGCCCTTCCCCCAGAGTTCTCGTCTGCCCGTCTCTCTCTGTCTCCCCGGACCACCCGAAGTCTCCATGTGAGGAGTTCGGATCTCGGAGCAGCCGCAGAGGGAGAAGCGGAGGAACTGGGCGGCTGCTGGGTGCGATCAACCTGACATAATAGGCAAAGCAAGGAAAGAGCGAAAGAGGGAGGGACAGGAAATGTGTATGTGGGGGGAAAGGGAGATAGAGGGAGCGAAGAAAAATTGGGGGAAAAGAGAAAGAGGAAGAAGAAGTGCAGCTCTGGACTTCTCTCCGCCCATCCAGTGTTCTGCCCTTCTGTCTTTCTGCCAAGAAAAGATGATCTTGCCCTTCAGTCAGCAGCAAAACAGATCAGAAGAGACCGAGGCTTTTCTTTTCGCCTGCGAGCATGTGCTCTGTGTCATAGAAACAGAGCACAAAACCGTTTCCCCCCACCTCACTCACGTCTGCACAGATCCTGATCAGATTCGGACTCGTCTCCTCCCCTTTGCGTGCTCCAGAGCTCGCTCCCCCCTTAGCCTTGGACTTATCCCGGCTTCTCTTACCGCCCGACGACACAGACCCAGAGGCTGCTGATGCTGCGGCTGCTGCGCTGGCGGCCTCCGTCCCCGCATGCGCGAGAGGGGCCAGACAATTCCGCGCAATCCCCTTCGCGAGGGCCCCGAGCTTCACATTCTGTCAAACAACACACACAGGGAAGCCACGGGGAGGAAGAAGGAAGAAAAGGAGAGGACGAAAATGATTTCTCACGAGACACACTGTAGTCAGAGTCATAAATCCAGAGAGAGACAGACAGACGAGTCGCGATGCTTGGGGATACACCGAAGGGAAGTAGAAAGAAGAGAAGTTGAACAAAATGAGGACAACTGCGGTATCATCTCCGTGCATTCCGCACAGACCAGTTGCAAGAAGAACACAAACCAGTTTGCAGCTTTCTTCAAACAAAAGACACCTCACACACACAAAGCCCATCCACTACCCCACCAAGATACCGGTAGACCGACCAGCAGTCCCAGAGCCTTGAAGGCCACCCACAGCTTTCCTGTCCCAAACGAATTCTTTGTTTGTATGCTCCCCATGCCAAGGTGCTGTCTGGATGGAATGCCCTGGGGAGAATTCTCCACAGCAATTTCAGATTTCAGTGCTGCAGCAGCATAGAAGTCACCCTCTGAGATCTGTGCTACTCTGCTCTGCCACTGACATAAGCGCCAAATTGCTAATACTCTGTCTGACGAACTCCACTTGAAACTACGTATACGGTGTAAGTGATCAGGAAAGAAGAACTTCAGCAAAAAACAGTTTTCTGTCCTTATTCGCCCTGATCCGTCTTTTTCACTATTCCTCCCCTTCCTCTTTTTGTCGTCACTCCAATGAGATGAAGCTCGCAACCAAAGCTGCCGTCTGCATCCAAACCCAGCTGAAGAGGAGAGACGAAAACAAAAGAGGTCGCATCGATTTCCGCTCCCCTGCTCTTCCTTTTTTTTTTTGGCCGACTGTCCTTTTGATAAAGAAAAGCCCAAGCAAGGACACAAGCGAAGAAACAAAAGGAAGACTTACGAAGAACTTCAGGGGTCACCCTCAATACTCCTCTTTCAAATGCAAACATTCTGCACAAACAGTACCACAAATGCATTGGCGCAAACACACACATGTACGCACACACACACACACGCGCGCGCGCGCGCGCACACACACACACACACACACACAGAGAGACCCAGATTCACACGTAGGCATCAAAAGAATGATTGCGTACGTGCAAACCAGAAAAGCCACCCAAAGCAAAGCAGCTTGTAACCAGGAAAGAAAAAGAAAGCAAAGCACGTGAACGAAATCCAATCCACAGAGGCCCCCCAATCCCCTAGCTACCCGCTGAGAATTCTCTCCCTGTCTGCTTCCCTGTCTGCATCACAGCTTTCCGTCTCCCCTCCTGACCCACCCACCGAACGAATATCGAGTCCAGCCGCTCCAACAAAATTGCGTGCCGAGAGAGAAACTCGCCCTGCGTGGGGGCAGCACACACGCTCGCACGTGAAGAGGTCACGCAGGCTTAGTCGCAAACAAGCAAAATGTGCTTACTCACGAACCCCATATCGCCCATGGACGGTCTTTCACAAACGCCCGCGTGAAAAAGAAATGCATAAAACAAGCAGGGAGAGAATGAGTCCTCAAGCAGACCCTCAAAGGAGGACAGCATCACTTCCTTAATCTCTCTGTCTGTCTGACCCAAAACACAAGCAGGGTCCAAACCAGCCGACTGAATACAAAAAATGCAAACTCCTGCTTCCAATTCAGATTGCTGTCGCCCTCCTCTTCCTCCCTCTCTCCTCTTTCCCCATCTCCCTCTCTGTCTCCCTCCCTCAGACCTTCAGATTTAAAATCAGGGGAGGCTCCTCGCTCATGCGGGCAGCCGACAGTTCTCCGAGCGATCTTCTCTGAAGAGCACACACACACACACACACACACACACACACATGGGGAGAGAGAGAGGGAGAGGGAAAAAAACTCTCACTTTCTCCCCCAACAGACGATTAATCGAGGAAAAATGCGTCTACCATGAGACAGACAAAGACAGAGAGAGACTCAGAGCGCCTACTGACTTTGTGACCCAATCATGATCAATCTTCACCAATACGCCCACCGCGTCACCTCCGCAAGAAGAATCAAATGCGTCCTCCTCCGTTGTTTCCGCACAACGAGTCAGAGGGGCCCCAATCCGACGGACAAAACGATAAGTCAGCAAGCAGACACGCGACTTTGGTGAGACTTATTTCGCTGCTCGTACTCTGTCTGTCTTGATCCACCAGCGCGAAAGACAGGAAGAGAAAAGAGAGAGAAGGGGGGCCAAAAGCGATCGCTAATTGACTGACAATGTCAAGAAGGTCGTCGGCAGCATTGCAAAAGTCCCAGGAGCGAAAGTGTGCGTCGAAGGAAGAGAACAGCTCATCCACCTGGAGGGACATAGAAGAGAGCCACAGAGCGAAAGACAAAAGACAGACAGACAGACAGACAGACAGACATCACAAAGACAAAGACAAAGACAGAGAGAATGTCGGGAGCGGTTGTTGGGGGAAGCAAGCAGTGGACAGATGGATGAGTGAGTGCGTGAAGAAATGAATAAATCAGTGTTGGGCAAACAAAAGACGCGGGACTGAGAGGATTCAAGAAATCGGATTGTTAATTGGATTTCAGCTGCTGGGGAGGAAAGAGAGAAGCCTTCGTGGATCGAGAAGAACGAAATCACAAGGGAGAGACGGTCAGAAGCAAAGTCCAAAAAGAGACGAAAACCTCAGCCAGGCAGATACAAAGACAGACGAACGCTCAGTCAGCGGCAACTGGTGGGACGGCCAGACTGACTGACAGACTCACGCTGCAGATGGCTTTGAGAAATCTTGCGAGTGTTGCAAGTGTGTCTGCCTCTGCCTGGAGTCTCTGCCGGTCCTCAAGAGAAGCCTTCAATTTCAAGACCTCGCTGCCCTGTCCCTGCAGGGGAGAGAGAAGGCGCATAGCAGCATGAACAAAAGAAAAGTATGAAAACAAACAAAGAAAGAACAGAGAAGGCTCATTGAAGGAAAAACGGGAGAGAGAAGAGACCGCACTCAGTCGGGGTCTCTCGCATCCACGCAAACAAAAGGGGACGAGAAAGACGTCAGATGGTTCATTGAATATAGAGCAGGGGCCATTATACAAACGAGTCGGGAAAATGCAAGGCATGAAACATGGCATTTTATTATATTACTATGCACCCAACGAAACGACAATGTCACAGAAACTCGGGGAAGATCCACCCACCTCTTTCGCATTCAGTGCCTGCTGTATGTGCTGAAGGCCTTCGAATATGCTTTGCACTTCGCACTTAAGTCCGGACACGTTTTCGGACACTCGGATGAAGTCTGGCTCGTGTGCGTCCACTAGAGCGAGAACCTGGCTCTGTGTTGCCTGTATCCACCTGTCTAGGTCCTTGATCATCTTCTGCACATCCGCAAGGTCGAGAGAATCCTGGGAGTCCCCTGCCGGCATGGCAGAGAGAAGAGAGTCAGGAACCTCGACAGACATCTTCCTTCAAGAGCGAAAACCCCAGGCCTGCTTTTCTGCTGGCTGAGAACTTTGATTTCCGTGCCTGGAAGAAGAAAAGTCCAACAGGTACCTCTCCCGCCCCCAGACAAAGTCCAGGCCTGATTTTTTCCTCCACCTGCTTGCCGTTGAGCTTTCTAGTGCTACCACGAGTACCGATAATTCTTTTGGGCTGCACAAGCTCAGATGTTCCCTGCTGATCGATTTCTGGAACGGGACCGAGGAGACGGCAGCTGGTACAAATACAAGACCTGAAAAGGAAAGATCAACAATGGGAAACCTAACGGCTCCACAAGTCACATCATTCTGTTGGACGTTGCCCTTGCAGTACAAAAGGGTCTGGCGTCGACGATTCAAGCCGCGCTGCGCTTAACAGCTTATTAATATAAAGAAATGTCAAGCATCGCGAGGGAGGATGGAATGGGAAGCATACTTGCGCATGGAGGCATCTCAGCCAATTATTCATAATGTTCTCAGGCTCTTCCACGCGCGGGTAGATCAGCCCCTCCGGCAAGCCGCGAAGATCCTTCGGCTCCCACAACCGTGAATAGATCCTCTAGTCTCTAGACACTCATGTCTGCCACGTCCCCCTGCTAACTGGTATGGAACTGTCTAGAACTGTCCTTCCCCAATTAATTGGGTTCACAGCCCGAGCAGTCAGTCCGGCCTCACGGCGAAGAGAGTAGATTCAAACAAGTGGTGGGAGGGTGGGTATTGGTAGAAACCGATCGCCCTTCACCTTGGTTCGATCGGTTAAGCTAGATTGAGCCTGATCTTAAGCCTTTACGTTCGTTGGCCTCATGTTCTTATCTCCTTTCTTCTGGCTTCTTTGGCAGTCGTCTCCCCAGTTGTCTCCTCGCAGGGCCTGGATGGTCCACGCGATGCGGCGACCGGCGGCGATGCGCACTTCCCAGCCGCTTTAATGCCCGGCTGAAGGCTCTGCAGGCGCCGCCACGCCTTCCATTAAAGCTAGCCCGCGTTATTCATGAGCTCTTCTGATACTATAGGGTCCCTAGAGTATATATAATGCACAGGATTTGCTAGGATTTGCGTCTTAACGGAGCGCCACTCCGGCAAGCTGCGACGGTAGTTACGGCAGACACTTTTCTGGCTTTACCTAGAATTAAGCGCCCTTTCAGAACCGTAATTACCTTAAAATCCTTCAGCTCCCAGTCTGAAAAGGAGCCTTGTCTGAGAAAGGTCATTAGCATTGTAGTGACGGTAGTGTAACGAGCGTCAATCAATGGTAATGAGCTCAGAAGTAGGTCAGAAGAGTGGTAATGAATAAACAAGTAAAAATAAAATAAAAAAATGATAATAGCTAATTTAGCCAGCAATGATTCCTTGATTATAGTGGCACTAATCAACTTCCATCTAATTAATTTGATATTTGATTGAAAACTTTTAAAAAAATGTTTAAATTTTTTATAAAAATAATATGGTCTATGATAACAGACCAACAAATTAAGTATATTCAAAATATAGAATTATTTAAATACTCAAACTGTATTTTTTTGTCTAAAAGACCGGCAGTTAACTGATGCAGTTGCTTTAACTCATAGATCGCAGACTGCTGAAATCTAAAAAAAAAATGTTTTAGAAAAATTTGAGAGAAAAAGTTTTGCTACCGTCCTCCTGAGACCTCTGTCAGACAAGGCTGACAGAATCGAAAGTGAAGGACTGACGCGCGCTAAGCCTTGGAGCTTTTTCACTCTTTTTACTCCTTCTTTGCCACCATGTTAGACTGACTGGCGGTAGCTCCCCGAAGCACGTTGGCAAGCAGCGTCGGTAGCTCTGCAGCTGCACTGAGCGACGAGGCTGCCTGCGAGACAATTGGCACAGTTGCTGCCCTGCCTCCAGAGACCAAGCCAGCATGTCTTACTGCCTCTCTCTCTGTGTGCTTTGCATGTTCCTCTCTGCAGGTCGGGCCTCCCGTCTTGTGCATGGTGCAAGTTCTGTGCGAAGCACACTCAGTCTGGCTTCTTGCAGGGAATCGGTATCAAATCATAAGCGCACTCGTGCGTCAAGTGCGGGAATGGAAGGGCCCTTGGCTGTCCAAAGCTGGTACACAGGTCGTCACACCATCTATATTTTTTCGATCTCTGCTGCGCGGGGGGGCGGTCTCTGCTGTCGTTGCTGGGGGGGGCGTAATTCCCCCCAGTGCCTGTACCTTGGCCCTAGCCTTGGCCTGACGGCACAAAAATGATAGGCATCCCCCCTCCAGATGTGAGGGAACTGACAGTGTGAGGGCTGGCGTCGGAGCCTCTAGGCTGCACTCTTCCTGTCAGCGATGCGGTGGCGGGCAAGCGGCTTGTCAGAATGGTACTGAGGGACTGAACAGCAAAGGGTATCATCTCAGGGGAGTAGGTCACGCAACCTGCTCCCAGACAGCCCCGGACGAGGGGGGTAAAGCGCGACCACAATGAGACTTGTGTGTTGAATGAGTGACGAAGCTGTAGACGGATGATCTCCTGCGTACAGCCCCGCCCCTCGGCTAGTTCCCATGTGTCGAGTCTGGTGTTGATAAGCACGGCTGAGCGGACGTCTTCCGCTGTTTGACAAAGCTGGGATTCTGTAGTCTCCCTCTCGGTTTTTGAGAGACTCTTCTCCTTCAACTGCCGAACTGCGTCAATCAGTTCATTCGCAGCGTTATCCCCCAGCATCGTTAATACTGTCCTCTAAAATGAAATGGAGGGCGGATCTTCAGGCATGTCCAGACCCAGCAGCTTCGCCAGGGCGAAGGGGTTGGCTTTGTCTCCAAACAGTCTGATCCCTTGTTAACGGGACGTGCCCGGTTCTACTGGGTCTCCCACGGCTGCTACTGACGAGGAAAGAAGGTCTGGGCAAGTGTATCGATCGGCGTGGGGGGAGCCAAGTTGAACAGGGAGTGGGCAGCGGAGGGTGAATGCAGCTCTAAGCCGCGGGCTACCTCCATGATCCTAGTCCATGATCGCAGGTCCCTGGATAGATCGCTCGGATTTGGGGGACGAGTAGGCATGACGAGGGAACCCTTAATTCCGAATCATCAGGAGATGGGGAGGTTTGGACGCCGTCTTGAAGTCTGTCTGACTCTGTCACTCTGCCGAATTTCGTGTAAAGGCGGATTTCTGCGGGAGAGATGGAGCAAAAGTGGATGGAATCCGATGAAAGTGGACCTTCTTTGGAAGTGGCAAGCGGAGCCCTCCCTCAGAATCTGTCCTCTTTTTTGTGTCTTCTGCTGGTGGGAGGGGCTCAAATCGACCTGTGCCGAGGAGGGGTGGGTCTCTGCCTTCCCTCCCCTCCTGCAAATGGCCCAGGCCTTCGAGTCGCTGTGGTCCATGCAACCCGAGCTGCTCACTATATAGGCGCCTGCGCCCCCTGCTGCGTAATCGCCATCCTCGGAAAGGTCAACTGGGAGAGGGACCAGTTTCAGGCATGCTTCGCCCCTCTCCAGATTCGCCTGGTCTCTCTGTTTCTGCAGCTCTTCAATCTGCAATCGCATAGCGGCAAGGTCGGGATCTTTCCCCGGGGGATCTGGGCTGCCGTTTTGCACTCAGCCTGGCATCGCAGGGACGAGTTGCTCCGCATCCCCGCTTTGACCTGTATTCTTCTTCTGCTTACAGTTAACTGCTTCGCAGTTCCCGATCGTTTGTCGGTGGAACCTTCTTCTTCTCTTGCTGTGGGGGGTTTTGGGGGCCCTTCTACCTCCCCTGGTTGACGTTGCCTTTCTTCGGAACCATCAGAATCAATTCTGCAAGATCACTCACATCATCGGGCAGAAGCGATTGATATGGAAAGAATGATGTGATGAGGTGTGATGAGAGCAGTATGATCGGTATGAGGTGAGACAAAGTTCACGAACGAGGAATGTATACGATGTGATGTGTTTGCCCAGGTATTCTGTCCGAACGGCAGGGAGCTTGCGCGAAGAAATGGATGTAGCAAACACATCCGTTGCAAATATGCGGTGCCAGAGATCATGACCAAACGCGTGGGTCACCAACTCCCGGAGAGTTCAGGGCCGAGGACCTAAAATCGGAGTATGTTTTGCGGAGTGTGTCATTCCGGAGAGTTCACAAAGGCTGAAGGGACCTAAAAACGGAGAGTGATCACCATCATCGGTGTGTCACGGCCGGATGACCTAAATACGGAGTGTGTCAGAGACACACACCGCAAGTTGTTGACCCACGACCAAACGCGTGAAGCCAAGTGTTGAGAGATTTACGGAAGGAGACGGGAAGTAAGGTGATACGAACCCGGCAGCGAGATTAAGATAAACCAATGCTGACCTGTGTTAAATCCGCGTTTCTCGCTGTCAACAGGTCAAGAGATCGGTCAGAACGATGGGAGGTGAAAGCGTCTGTTTATCTGGCAATTATCCTCCTTTGGTTTCTGGCGTGATTGCCTTCGTGGCGAGTGAGAGACGCAGCTCTTTGCTTAAGGCGCAGAAGAAGCTGCTTTGAAAAAATGATGAAGGAGAAGGGCGGCGCGATAGCGGGTGTCGGTGGAAACCGAATCGGATCGCCCTTGGCCTTGGTTCGATCGGTTGAGCTAGAATGAGCCTGATCTTAAGCCTTTGCGTTCGTTGGCCTCATCTTCTTATCTCCTTTCTTCTGGTTTCTTTGGCAGCCGTCTCCCTAGTTGTCTTCTCGCAGGGCCTGGATGGTCCACGCGATGCGGCGACCGGCGGCGACGCGCACTTCCCGGCCGCTGCGCCGCCACGCCTTCCATGCATATGCATCGACATGCATGAAATGTTTTTCTTTCCGCCGAGGCGGGCGGGAGGGGGGAGGGGGCGCGCCGCGGCGGCCCAAAGTCATTAAAATCTAGCATTAAAACTCGTTTGCAAATTTACCTAAGTTCACTGAAATTCACTGGTGAATTTCAAATTCACTTCAATTTAAACCCCCCTGTCTGTCTTGAAATAGATTTTTCAATTAATGCTGCCCACACCTGCGGTGCGGCTGCTTTAAGGCTGTGAGCGTCTATCACACAAAATTTCAAATATACTTTATTTTGGCCACACCTGTGGCATAAACGTTTCAAGTCTGGCTGCGCCTCCGCATGGCGTTTCAAGTTTACTGGACTCATAACTAGAGTTAACTGGAGTATACTGGAGTACTAAGATGATTTAAATTTACTTCAATTCATATATTAGTAAATTAGTTTTTATTATTAAATTTGCATAGTCTAACGTAGTCAAACTTTTTTAAATACTATTTAATACTTTTTAAGACTGTCTTATAGTAGAAGATCACTTAAGACGAAGTCATGTTGTCTAAACTTGTTTCAAGTTGGGGGGGGGCTATAGGAGGGGGCGTAACTATGAACTATAAGCTATGCCCCTCCTCTCTTATTCAAATTTTGAACTGAAGGGGGTTGAGCGCCCCCCTCCCCCCGCCCGAACCGCGGGGGGGGCATGCCCTCCTCCCCCCCCAAGTTTAGCCAGTATGGACTAAGTCTTAAGTATGGAGCTTGACTCAGGCTCAACAAAATGATTGGCTAAGAATTTGATATTATACATGCATGTTTATACATTACGTAGTGGTTTCTGCATGTTTTTGCAGTTTAGATAGCTCGTTTTTCAGAACTTCTGGCCTACAAGGTTTAGGCAAGACGACGTCTGCCCCCGCTTCTTTCAATGCAACCATCCCTGTGCTAGCAGCTTCACCCGTGATACTAATTACAATGGGCTGCCTTGCCCCCCGCTCAGCAAAGAAGCTGCGCAGTCGTCTGATTGTCTCCGGCCCGTCAATCCCCGGCATATCCTTGTCCATCAGAATCACGCGGAGCCTCTCCGCTGCCCCTCCCATCGCAACCACCTCCAGCGCCCTCTCACCCGACAGGCACATCCACGGACGGTATCCCAGACGCTCCATATTAGCGCGAAAAGCACCAAAAGCACAGATCTGCGACGAACAGACACGGCCAATGCATAAAGTGGTGCTTCATTGTTTTTTTCTGAAAGCTTGTCAACTCCACTCTCCCAACCCCCCTCTCTCTCGCCCTCTCTTTACCTCTCCCTCTCCCTCTGCCCCCCTCCTCTCTCTCTCTCTCTGTGTGTGTGTGTGTGTGTGTGAGAGAGAGAGTGAAACATATTTGAATGCGGAGAAGAGACATAGTCTATTTCCCTTTATGAAGTTTGGCCAAAGTGCGTGCGTTGCTTCTTCTTTTCTGCAACCTGACAAGGAGCTCACAAGAGGATGAACCTTTAGAAGCCATCCCTCACACTTCCATGCATATACGTACCAAAACCCACCCAACTACTAGTGCCCTCACTGACCCAGATGTCGTCCACCACCAGACAGTCAAAGTCTGCTGCGTGGACCCGCACCTGGTCGAGCATCTGGGTGGGGAGCCCTGCAGGTGTCTCGTCGGGCTCAGGCAGTGCATTCTGTTGGAAGGCGGGAGGGGACACGACCGCATCAGGGAGGCGTGGGGGGGATGGGGCGAACGTTTTGGTGGGGCTCCTTCTGCGTCGGTTGGTTGGGGGACTGGCTATAGCCCCTGAGATGTGATGTTGAGGGTTTGACCCTGTGGGAAGTGTGTATCCTCTCGTTGTCTTTCTTTAAACTGAAGTCAGCAGGGACTCTCCCAAACAAACGGAGACTGGGGATTCCGAAGGGGACAGGCCTCCAATGGGATCTCCTTACAGACTGGCACTCAGTTTCCTTCCAGTGCCTCTGGCTGATCCGGAGAAGGGAAAGGGGGAGACTGAACCTTTACTCTTTCCACCTGTGGATGCAGATTCCGGACTCTCTCTGTTCCCTTCTTGCGACTGTTCAACGAGTGGTGTGTACATGGAAAAGAAAAATGTCGACCCCTTACCTGGACCTCCGGACTCCACCCCCACCCTCCCACCCCAATGGGCTTCTACAAACATTTTGGAGATGCACAGACCCAAGCCTGTCCCGCCCCCCCTGTGTAGTTCCCCTGCCCTTATTTGGCTGTAAGGGAGAAACAGTTTCTCTTTATCAGCAGAGGACAGACCTGCCCCCGTGTCTGTCATGCTGAGTTCCATTCTTATCCAAGCCTGAACGTCAGACGCTGGTGGGAGGCCTGTGGAGGACCTGACAATTGCACAGGGACCGGGTTTACTCCCTCTGCGGGGCGATTCTTTTCCGTCTCGAGAGAGGTTCTCGGAAAGAAGGCATTCGGAGGGTAAGGCAGATGGGAGGACTCTGTCGACCTGAAAACGAAGAACCACTCAGTCTGTACCGTTTTCCTTCGTGAACTTCCGAGCATTGCTCAGAAAATTGACTGTGACTTGACGGAGATGAATCCAGTCGGCTGCTACTGCGACGGTTTTTGAAGCAAAGAGCTCGTCGAGATCTGGTGTGATTTCGATCTGAACTTTGAAGTCTATTTTCTCTGACGTCATCGACATGCTCTCCAGATCGGACAGTTTGGTCATCCAGAAAAGAGGGTCGCATGCGGAGACGAAATATTCAAACCCTCTCGATTGGACCCTTTCGAGAGTCAGCACATCGTCAAAAACAGATTTCATGTTTTCAAGAGCACCTTGAATTTTTTGGTGTAGAAATTCAACCTACGCGATAACGGGGGAGTCTGAATTGGGATCGTAACGCTCTTCCCTCTTCTTCTTTTGCAATGGAAGCAGAGACGCCCTTGAGTCAAGACCGAAGGGGCTTCTTCTTGTTTCTTTCTGTTTTGCCCTCTGAGACAGGCCAAGTCTACTGGTGTGCTCCAGATCGTCCAGGAGGAACATCGCTCCCCCAATCGGGTTTCTCATCTCGTGCATCATGTAGGAGCTGCACGCACACACGCACACACAGAGAGAAACAGAGATAAAGACACACACACACACACACACACACACACACACAGACACACACACACACACACACACAGAGAGAGAGAGAGAGAGAGAGAGAGAGAGAAAGAGAAAGACGCACAGACACAGACACACACGGAGAGAGACAGACACAGACAAGCACAAATGTTGCACATGAATACACATAAACACCCCCATACACATACGCAGACTGCCAAACAAAAAAATGCGTACGCACATGTGTGCGTACGAACATTCCTGCAAAGGCTGCGTTTCCGCATCAATCAAGAAGTAGGTGCCAAGTGAAATGTCCCAACCCTTCTTCTCTCTAGGTCCTAAATTTGCAAAGGAGGCGGGGATGCATGCTGTGAGAGAGATAATGCGAGAGAAATGGTGACATACGGCTACCGGCGCACTGCTAGTGAACAGTCCGAGAGGTTGCTTATGTGTGTGTGTGTGTTTAGGTGCACATGCGATAACAGAAAGAATTGCGGGGACCAGACATGAACGGGCAGGTGGAAGGCGTTGGCTCGTCTTCCCTCCCTTGACTGACAGGAATCTCTTGTACCCGTCTTCTGCCTCCTTCCGGAGTACGTTCATGTTGAAGCAGTCTTTGAGTGTCCCCATTCTCCCATGAGACGACACAGCGAGAAGAAGAAGGCAAAAGAAGAGCGCGTAAATTCCTGTGATGGCCTCTGAAAAGTCAAAGTCGCACAGTGCCAAATGAATCAACGCCCAGCCTGCGCCATTGGCACAGAGAATTCCGTAATACCAAACGCGTTGCACGTCAAACATGCTGAGCATGATTGCAGGCCAGAGCCCTTCGAATTGGTGTTCACTCAGATACATCTGTCGGTCGTCAGCATCAGCAAAAACTTGCAAAAGACCAAAAAGATTGAAAGATGCTGCTATTGCAACGAGAACTAAATGGAGATACAGTTCAAAGGAAGCCTCTTCCCGTCGTCTTAACCATTCAGATGCAAGTACAGAGTGGGAAACAGCCCCGAAGAGGTTGGCTGCCAGCACGCACTCGCTCCATATCCTCTCTTCCTGATCTGCCCAATCTTCAGAGTCAGAAGAGAAAAAGAGAAGCTGCAAAAGCAGCGGAATTATAACCGTGGCAGCCATGAAGAAGACAGTGAACCAAATGACAGGAGAAACACGTGCGAGCTGCTGTCGGCTTGCATGAACACGCTATGCCTGAAACGTAAGCGGGTGTTTTCCTGCCCCTGCAACAGCTTCTTCTCGTGTCTCCATCGCCTTTGCTGAAACAGGGTCCAGATTGAAGCAGTGGCTTTACAGATAAGATGCACCAAAGAATAAACACCTCGAGAGAAACCCCTGTCTTGCTTTCGTGCACAAACAACACACAGAAAAATATGTATGGAGTCACCAGCGACTTGTATGACTTGGGACGACTTAAGTTAGAGGATGAAGTCAATGGACTCAACAGACTTAGACCTGCTCGGACGAGGACACTGAGAAGCTATAGGGATGGCTTGTCGGGGGCTTCCATGATAAATGAGGATTGTACATCTTCTTTTCTTGCATGATTCAGTGACGGATGAACAATTGCATGCATGCATGTTGCACAGTTGCATATACGGAAAGTCCTGAATTTTCGCATCTTACTATTAATATATCGCCTCGGGGGGTAGCTCAGCTCTGCTGAGATCAGCCGAGAGGCCCTGAGATCGCACGCATCCGCATAATGCATTTTTTCATTTTTTGGGGGGGGATTCGGTTCTGTCTCCGTCACGGTCGGTGTTGCCCAAATTCCAAAATGTGCCCCTCAAGCAACTCGCACGGAGCCGCGATCGCATTATAATATTATATACTTCGCTCTTCATGATACGTGCCCCTCAAGTAACTCACACAGAGTTAATTACATATATGTTCATGCGCGGTCTTGAAAAGCATATTTTATACACGTTTCTGTGGCCCCCGCCATTTGCCCATGCATGCATTACAGGCAATTAAGACATGCCCAAGCCCCTGATGGTTTGCATCGGCCGACCCCCTAAATATAGCCCCCCG
>JAHBMJ010001878.1:61375-71375 GCA_018398765.1 Chromera velia
TCACTTGCCCCTCTGTCTGCCTGCTGATCAGCTCAAAATCTTTGCCCCTCTAACTGTTCTTTTGCCTTTTTCAACTCTTTCTTTTTCTTTGATTTCCCTAGTCTCTCCTCAATCGTCTCTCCCTGCTCGCTAATCTTCATTGCATGAAACGATGTTCCCATATTTAAGTGAGTCATCATGCGTGTGGTAGATTGTTCAAGCCCATCCACCTCCCCTTCCTTCGCACTGTTCAGCACTCGCGCCTTTTCAAGCTGATTGATGGATTCGATTGCTTCATTTCCCTGTGTATCCTATCAACTTCCCCCCCCCCTCAGCCTGAATGCTCTTTGCCCACTCAGCATCTTGCCACTTCCCTGACTACATTTTTTCCGCACACCCTGGACAAGAGTAGCCCAATCGCATTGCCCTGTACCGCCCCGAGCCAGTCTGAAAATATTTCTTGTCAGGGGACAAGAAGAGGTTCAGACGAACTTCGATCGCTCTGCATGGGACGGTCCCACTCTCATCACATATCTTTCTCAGAACAGCCAGACGAGCGAATGACTTTTCTTTCCCCGCCCCTTTGTTTGCCCCATCAGCGAATCGCTGCTTCGTTTTCTTGGCTTTTCTCCCTTTCCTCTCTGCCTCTTCAAGCCACTCTCCCTCCCACGTTGTTTTCTCGAATGTTTGCACCGCTTCCTCTTCTTCCTCAGTCAAATCAACACCTGAACGGGAGAGAGCAGAAAGAAGAAACAAAAAAGTGACACGATAGTGATTCTGCATGAGCGCCTCACACTCATGCAGGAAAATCCAGAGCATTCTGCGCATTGAGTCATACGACTCCCCTTCCCTCCCGATCGCAACCGGTCGCTGCCCATATGCTGACTCCCACAGTTCTGGCAGCACCCAGAGATGGTAGGCAAAAGTGTGCAGGTGGATATGCTGCCTCACATACCCTAACGCCCTCCACACTTCGTGTGCGTCTCCTGCAACGTTCACAATCAATATAGGCAGGTCGACAGGCCTAATCATCCCCTCCCTCCCCTTTTCCTTCAACTCCTCTCCCAGCTTTTTCAGATCTAACAAGGGCTCCAGCGCCGGATTGAGGAGATCTGCCTGAATTGACTCCAAAAAAGATGTAGCAGCAGAAGGGGGGGCCCCCGTCTCTGCTGAAGCCAACTGGTAGATTGGGGTGCCTGTAGCTTTAGCGAATTCTCTCCTTCTCTCCCTCAACCACTTAATCGGGGGGAATCTCTCAGGCAAGCGAACGCCAAAGAGCACATGAGCGGAAGCCTCGCCAACTTCTTTTCTCAAATCTTCGTATCCCTCATCTGAAATTTTTCTCTTTTCAATTATCGCGAGCAAGGCGAGCCAAGAAGGGGCAGCATGTCTACTGCTGTACGCATCAAACACTTCTTCAATGCACGCTTCAGTTAGCTGCCCAATCCCTCTCCCTCGAACCTTCCCTTGCCTCATTCTCTCTCGAAGGATCTCTTTGACCTCTTCTGCACATTCGAACTCACACCTTCTGAGCAGGCGACCAAGAAGGGTCTTGAAACATTCCTTCTCACACTTGGCGTCCTTCTCAGGGTCGCAGTCTTCATTCTCTCCCTGTTCATTCTCTCTATACAAGCAGCATATGATAGAATGCATTATCTCGATGAGAGCCGACAATCTCTTCCCCCCTGCCTTTCTTCCCACCTTCGCGAAACACTTTCTTCCTGACGCCTTCTTTGCCAATCGAACAAGCCACGACCACCTGCTCTTCCATTTCTTTAATCTCTCCAATTCCTTTTTCGTTTCTGCCAACATCTTGCTTCTCTGTTTCCGTGGCTGTCTGTCTGGACCCCTCTCCGGCCTTTGGTAGGCCCCAGGGAACGGAGGAGGAGGGAGTTCTCCATCTCCACCTCCATCTCCCTCGTCGTCACTAGCATCCTCGTCTCGATCCAAATCTCTCTCTAAATCTGTATCACAATCTGCAGACATCATTACAGACAATCACACCATTACATCCGCATACAAATAGAGGAAAAATAAAACGAGACAGAAAAAAAAAATGAAATGACCAGGAAAAGAAGAGTGGGGCAGGAAACGAAACACGAGCAAGAAACGAAGCACTGCGTACTGACCAGAAGGATCTGAGTCGTTCCGCGGCTCGGTAGGAGGGCCGGAAGGAGGCACTTGGGGGACCTGGGGGGGAGCCTCGGCAGACCCCATCACCAGTCTGCATTTCCAGGGACCTCAAAGACTGGTTCCCCCCTGTGAATGGCCGTGTGGTGTCGTTCTAGTGGTGATCAAGGCTGTCGTGCTTCAACAAGGGGCGTGGCAGCTTCCAAGTGCATGTCGCCGAGCTGTTCCTCCAACTCACCCAGACCAACAGAGCTGGCCGCTCGGCTTCGATATGAAGACACCTCGGCATCTTCCGCTGAAGCCTCCTCTCTTGGCTCTGGGTCTACTCGTCTCGGTCGGAGGATGCGGTGGCTGGCCTCGGAGGTGCCCTCATCCGAGATTCGTCTGCATAGGCAGTAGAAGAGGAAGAAAAAGACCGGGCTGATGAACTGGATGAGGAAGAAGAAGAGTCAGACGCTGGTTTTGCCGCGTTTGAGTGCCCCAACAGTTCCCGGTTCCGTTTGGCGAACTCATTCTTTGCAGCAGCTACCTGGACAGTGGAAGGAAAGAGGACGGGAGGGTAGGGGAAAAATGTCAACTCACAGTAAACGGCGAAGAAGAAGACGAGTGGATACTACATAGAAGAGCAGTTGACTCACCGAATCATGTTTGAGGCCACCAGGGGCTGCTGCAGGTCACGGTCCTTTAGGTCCAGGCTTAGGAGGTTCCTTCCTTTCGACTGCCTGCAACAATAGATGGAAGACAGAGAGCAGAAAATTGTTAAGAGGAGTTCTGGTTTTGAGGAAACACGGGAAGGCAAGCACGCGCAACAATCAACTTGGGCGATAATTGTTTGCCGACTCACCAATGCTGCCGCACGATCCGAAGCGTTCCGTGCCCTGTTGTCTCTTTTTTTGTCGTGGTCCCTCTCCCTCTTCCTTGCAAAAGCCTTTTCCGATTTTGATGGCATGAGAGCAATACTTTGAAGGGAGACGCCCGAACAGCAACAATGCGAAAGGAGAGAAGATTAAATCAACAGGACGGCCCTCTGACGAAATCTTGCCTGCTGACTGCTGCTCACAGTGTCTGCTACTGGTCTGCTACTTGTGTGCTAGGAAGATATCGATCTGTACACTCAGAAGAAACAGTTGTGACCTGCAGTTGTGACCTATCTTGGGGGCGACTCAGGAATTATCCGTCGCCCCCCGGTATGGCAGCGGTGGGCCGCCCGCGTTCTTCGCGGCGCCATTTTAGCGCCCCTGACGTCCCGCGCTTTGCCGCGTTGTGGAGTACCCACCACGATACGTCGGCGCGAAGTGCGCGCCCACTCTCGTGTTAATAAGTGCCCCTCCATTTTGGTCGAACTCCGTGCGAACGGCCGGCAAAGCGCTGCCGCGGGGAACTCGGATCGATTGAAAGACTCACGCATGCAATCATCACGATCTTCAATGAAAGACTCAGAATGCTTCAGACTGAAACATCCAATCGATTTCCGCGCTCGATCTGGTCATTCTTGCTGCATGCACACCCCTGTCTCGGTAGACTGCGCCGCTGCATCCCTTTCAAGTCAATTTGCTGTCGAGAAGAAAACGCCTGCAAAGTGACCGACTAAGTAGAGTCCGGTTTGTTGGCGAGACCGCAATGAGGTCTGAAGCTTTAAGAGGGAAGGGACGGATTGAGACGTTGTTCTCCTCCTCCCTGGCAGCTTTCGTTGGTTGGGTGGCAGAAGATATCTGGGAAGGGTTGACGGAAGCCGTATGGTTGCTGGGGTCGAATGTTTTGGCGAACCTTCTTCTTTTCAGATGCTACTTCTTTGTCTGTTTGAAATCCTTTCGCACACTGCCACCGGAGCTTGTTGATGAGGGCAAGCTCAACGCGAGGCTGCTGGAGCAAAAGGAGTTTGAGTTGAATGTTCCGAAAAGCTTTGTTCAGTCAGTCGATTCTGCTTTGGACAATGTGGAGGCAGACATCGGAACTCTGAGGAGACAGAACAAACGGGGGGAGGGACGTGAAGAGAACAAGGTTGTCGGACAGAGACCGGAGAAACAAAACTTTAAAGGAAAGATGTTCGCATTCTTTACGATCCGGTTGTTGTCGATCGCTGCGTCTGTGTGGGGTTCTCTTTGGCAGTCATTCTTTATCAGTATGCTCCAGTTTGTGTTCCTTCCTTACTCCCTCTTTGCTGCCGTAATTTACGGTCTGGAGACGGGTGCCGTTCTCTTCGCTGCATATGCTGTCGTGTTCCCTCTGCTGACCGTGGGGACTGATGTGATCTTGAAGCTCTGCATTCCTGGATGGACCTCTGAGCTCGTGTCCATTCCCCTCTCCTGGTATCTCATCCTGGGCTTCCTCCTCCTGGATCAGTTCCAGTGTTTTGTCAGTCTGTTTTGGACTTTCAAAGCGGGGGGGAAGCCTCGTCGGGTGTCGGTGAGGAGAACATTGGAGTCCGTAGGCTACGGATTCCTTAACTGCAAGACCTACTTCCTCGTTCTCTTGCCTCTGCTGTGCGGTCGTGTGCGGGTGAACCTTCTTGTCTGGTGTCTTGATGCCGTGCTGGGCATCTCCTGGAGTGCGTACACGAGACTGATGGGGTTCTGGAACATCATCTACTATCCTGAACACAGGTAGGTAGGTAGGGGTGTGTGTGTGTGTGTGTGTGTGTGTGTGTGTGTCTGTGTATGCGTGTGCAATGCATGTGCTCATGGCGTCCTTCCGACGCATGGGTGAATGCAGAAATGGGACTCTCCTTTCGGCACTTTTTTCTTCGATCGATCTGGGACTTGTTTTCGGTCCCGTTCTGACTTCATGCGTGCTATGCTGATTTATTGAAGCCTTCTTTTGCATCAAGATCTCCAATATTTTTGGCATGCACCATAGGACACACGCGATACGTCCACTGAGCCGCGAACCCCCGCAAATGTGTTTCTCGTGTTGTGTATGTAAGAAAATGTACATGGATCTGTTCGTTTGTTTGCAGAATGGGACACTTGCGATACGTGTACCCAGACGCGCACAAGTTCCATCACATCCTCCACGACGCAACCCCTTTCGATGCCCATGCTTTTGGATCAGGTGCACCGGAGGAGTGGCTTCTCCTCTGGGTGGAAGTTGCAGTTGCCCTCTGTCTGTCTGTCCCTCCTCCCTGTTTGAGTTGGGGCCTGATGAAGATCTCCTGGCAGAACAAGGCGGGGCAGCACACGAGGGCAGAGGGGGGGGGGGCAATTATGAACTGTGT
Organism: Chromera velia; assembly: GCA_018398765.1. NCBI lineage: Eukaryota > Chromeraceae > Chromera > Chromera velia. Next base: position 66,699 of record JAHBMJ010001878.1, read on the forward strand.
CAATTTCCACTGCGACCATCACCGGTTGCACAACCGCAATTTCGGCATTTCGATGCCGTTGGAGATGGTGATGGGCACATCCTCTCTGTCGGGGTCCGACTCCGCACATGCCGTGTGGGGCCGTATTCCGGGATTCCGGCTGGTGAGGGATGAGGTGCAGAGAGAGAAGGAAAAGGAGACGGGCCAGGAGGGGGGGCAGCATGAGAGGGAGACGGTGATCCGATTGAGATTCATTCCTGTTGAGGGAGAGGAGCGAGGGAAGGGATTTCTGACTGGGTGAAGCGAGAGTGGGTCGAGTGGGGAGGGGATTCTTGAGAGAGGGGAGAGAGAGAGAGACAGAAAGACATTCGCATATCGTTGCTTCAATGTGCCTCTGCTCTCCATGAATGTGAAGATTCACAGTCAGAGAGATAGACAGGCAGGCAGACAGATAGACAGGCAGGCAGGCAGGCAGGCGGACACTCAAGCAGACGGGTAAACAGGCAGGAAGGCAAACAGACTATATCATCCTTTCTTTCCTGTTCTCTTCCTTTCGTTCCGAAGACATGCAGGCAGACAGACAGACAGAGAGGCAAAGGCGTGAGACAGGAGAGAAGGTGGAGAAGGAAAGAAGAACATCTCGAGGCGCGGGCATGTGTGCTACGATTCAGCGTGGCATGATGGTCGGCTGCATGTTTGCAAAAGGCTACTTTATTAATAACTCTAACTTAGAAAGCAAGGCTTTGTTGTCCTTTTCTTCCCTGAAGGAGGGGGGGGAGGCTCTGAGTCGGTCCTTCAATCCATACACCTCCCTCTATTCTTCGTGTTAACCTTTTCGTGCCTTTCTGTTGTTCTGCCTCTTTCTCTTTGTGCCCCGATATGTGTTGCGATTCATTGTCTCTGGATGTGTGTGTCTCTCGTCACAACCAACTTTCTTAAGTCGATTGGAGCCCCAACTTCCCCTCAGTGCTTCTTCTCTTGTAGATCAATCAATGCATTAAGACACTCGCTGAAGAGCTTGCATTATTGCACTGCATGAAAATCAGAAAGATAGTGGGCTTTCAGAAAGTAACCGAAAGTTGCTGAACAGAGAAAAACAACCATATTAGTTGGAAAATGCATGAAATTAGAAAAATGACGCCGATTATATTGTTGACTGTATGGGGGCTAGTATGGACGTTGGGATCGAGGATCATCGAGCTGCCATCTCGGAGCTTACTCTAACCATATTTATTCACTATATTGGCATAGGATATAGTCACTAGTAGCTTAGATAGGATTTATGTTTTGGGTGTTTCCGAGGTCCACTACGCCTAGAAAATATGTACACTAAAATAGCTATAATGAAACATAGAAACAGTGTTAACTAGCAGCCCAGTAGTAGGCCTAGTATAGCATCTACTAACTTTCAAAATTTAGTTTCAAAACTTATATTAATAAAAGATTTATTGGCGTTTATCGGTGTCTGTCTACTAAGGAGTCTAAGGTGCTTACATGCTTAGCTACATGCTACTACATGCGAGCATTAGTGTAGCATGTATGACTGTGATTGTTGTAAGTACCACATAAGTAGACTTTCCGGGGCCACGCTTGGAAAGCGCGCGTGCGTCTGTTATGCGTCCGCCGTAATGATGATGTCATGTTGATGGTACGAGCTTGTCAGAATTTACATTTTTGCATGTGGTGTGGTGTTTTATGTGGCTTCAGGAATGTGTGTTGTAAGAAACAGATAGAACAGACACACTCTCTGAATCTCTGAGCTGGAAACTTATATTGCGATCTCTAGTGATTCTTTGCTAAGAGTGTTATAAAGGTAGCAGAGTATTTGGTTCCGACAAGAAGTGGCACACCTTGTTGCAAATGAAGGGCCTGATAAGAAGAAGAAGAAGAAATGCCGTAGGGCACGCCGTTTTTCACGTACTGCTTGGAGTCGCTTACAGTTGGAGAAGGATTTGAAAGCTGCACGGAAGGGACAGGACCGTAATAGATGTGCGGATGCTGCTGTTATCAAGGTGGCGTCCCAGAGTTGGAGTCAGGGCACGCATCCTGAACAAGACTCGGATGCCTCCTTCCACACTGAGGACTCTGTGTTGATTGCAAAAACTGTGAAAAGAAGAAAGAGTGGAACAGTTACTGCTAAGCAAGTCGACGTAAAGTCTCCTGATGTTCAGGAGATGGTTTATGGTCAAGACATGAAGGTTGGGAATGAATAGAGAAAGGAGAGGGAGACTGAGTCGAAAGATGTTGGTTGTTGGATAGGTGAAGGGACAGAGAGATGCACGTCCAGTCCGATACACTTCACACAGTTAGCACCAACATATCAAGCATCAATCAGGGAAGCATCGAAGTTCAACCTTTCTGACAAGAAGATTGATGTCATCAAGAGACTCCATGAAGTTGCATCGCAAGCAGTCACATATTCTGTCCCTTCCAAACTTTTCGTCAGTTTGGGAGATGCTCGACGTGCAGACGAAGAGTTGAGTGAGACAACTCGCACAAGTGGCGATGCACTTTTGCTAACGTTGTTGGGCGAGCTGCAACTGTGGCTGAGGAGGAGAAAGTGTCTTTGATGAGGCCGGCAGAGAGGAAGGCTTACAAGAATAACTGCCATCTCCATAGTTATCTGGATGGGGATAAAATGATTTCACAGTGGGAGTAGAAGCCGGTTACACTAGTATCTTACTAAGACATTCTTAACCGAGCTGAACAGTGTAGATCGTTTTGTAGAGTTCTAGAGATGCAAGAGATTGAGAGCTTACATGGGTGTGTCAGAACGGGTGTGATCATTCTATGCTAACTACGAGTGACTCAGAGCATTGACATGAGATTGACATGATTAAGGAAAGTGCAATTTTTCCAAGCCAAGCAGAGCAAAGCAGCTTTAAGTTAGAGAGTCATGGACACAGTAAGCTAGAAGAGGGTGTGGGACAACGGGGGCCCAAGCGGGCTGGGCCTTACTGTGAAGGGAACAAAGCCAAGCCGAGCACAGCAGAGCAAGGGGGGCGTGGGACAACGAGGGCCTAGGTGGGGCTTTGTTATGAAGGGAAGACTTAGTCAATGAATAAAGCCGAACACAAGAAAGCAAGGGGGGCGAGAGACAATGGGGGCCTAGGTAAGGCTTTCTTGTGAAGGGAACCTAGCTCAGCCTAACCGAGTGCGCATCAGAAGGGAACCCAGAACTGAGCACAGCAAGACAGAGGGGGGGGCGGGACAACATGGGCCCAGGTGAAGGGACCAAGCCAAGCTGAGGACCCCGGTGCATTGTCATATATAAAAACATGCGCAGCGTAGTTAATCGCGATTGACTGATAGACATCGAAGAGTTTTTTAAAGCGTTCTTTCTGTTTTACACTAATTTAAAAGCGTTTCAGTGTGATTCAATGCAATTCGGTTCACTTTATTCATGCGGGGATGCATGAATTTGAGAGGGAGAGTGTTGTAGCATATATGACTGTGATTGTTGTAAGTGCCACATAAGTAGACTTTCCGGGGCTATGCACGCTCGGAAAGCACGCGCGTGCATCTGTTATGCGTCCGCCGTAATGATGATATCATGTTGATGACGCGAGCTTGTCGGAATTTACATTCTTGTGGTGTGGTGTTTTATGTGGCTTCAGGAATGTGTGTTATAAAAAACAGACAGAACAGACAGACTCTCTGAATCTCTGAGCTGGAAACTTATATTGCGATCTCTAGCGATTCTTTGCTAAGAGTATTATAATTAGCGCCATCTAAATTGAGCCGCGATTCGAGCGCCCTTTTAAGGCTTTTGTACTTCATGGCTGAAAGCAACTTAGCCTAGAACTAGTCAAACCTACTAGAGTCAAACTAGAGTCAAAGTAAATGGTGGAAAGTTCTGGACTTTGGAGTCTCTGAAACTTCCGAGTGCTTCCAAGAAATATCCTAGGAAATATCCCGAGAAAGTCTGCGTTCCCTATAAAAGTATTCTAGGATTTCCATCACTGACGTATGCAATATGATCGAATTCAATCATTAAATTATATCCTTTAATTTGCTTGTCGAAGTTGTCTTTTAAAAGTTGAGAAGACTTTAGATATATCTAGAGATATATAAGATTCGATACCACAATATATCATATATTATAACTAAGATATCATAATTATCGTATCTGGATGAACTTAACAGTCTTAACTAAGTATACGCGTACGTATAGAGATAGTAACCTAGGTATGAGATTCACTTATAGACCCTGCCTAATGTTAGAAGTATCCAGCTCTAGCTCCAGCCTAGGATCCAGCTAGAAGTCCCAGCTAGCACTAGATATGGATAACGACGGCGCGTCATAGTCATAGTCATAGTCACTAGCTTATAGATTTAGTATGAACTCCTAAGCTTCCGACATGAAAAGGTCAAAAAGCGCGTCATCTAATGCCTCTTGTGATTCATCTTCGGGGAGCGGACCACGGCTAGGACCAGGACCGCGAGGCGGATCTGGTCCGACACCCAACTGGTCGGTCTGTGGATTCGGACTGTCCCCATTCTTCCAGTGCTCCTCGCACACACAGAGGGGGTCCAAACAATCCATCTCCATATCATTGGCCTGTTCCTGTGCAGCAGGTACAGAGGGAAGCTTGCTTGGGGTTTTCCCGTTTCCAAATATGCGTTCGTCTTTTTTGAGCTGACGGACCAAGTACGGGCGGAAATCTGCTGCTGTCATGAAGGGCTTCGGCCGAGAGA
>JAHBMJ010001878.1:76375-98875 GCA_018398765.1 Chromera velia
CTTATAATAGTGGGGCGACTTTGCGTACAAAAACGCCCCCACTGCTTGCAGCTCCATGCACCCTCAACTCACCTGCTGGCTGACTGACTGACTCAGTCTGAATGACTGACTAACTGGCTGACTGACTGACTGGCTCACTGTCTGACTGACTGGCTGACTGACTGACAGGCTCACTGTCTGACTGACTGACTAACTAACTGACTGGCTGACTGACTGACTGGTAGACTTACTGGCGGACTGACTGACTGACTGACTGACTGACTGACTGACTAAGTGACTGACTGACTGACTGACTGACTTTCTGACTGATTGACTGACTGACTGACTGACTGACTGGCTGACTTGCTTACATGCTGAGTGACTGGCACACTTACTGGCGGACTGACTGGTGGACTGACTGACTGACTGACTGACTTTCTGACTGATTGACTGACTGACTGACTGACTGACTGGCTGACTTGCTTACAGGCTGAGTGAGTGGCAGACTTACTGACTGACTGACTGGCGGATTGACCGACGGACTGATTGACTGACTGACTGACTGACGGACGGACTGACTGACGGACGGATGGACGGACGGACGGACTGACTGTCTGACTAACTGGCTGACTGACTTGGCTGACTGACTGACTGGCTGACTGGCTGACTTGGCTGATTGACTGACTGACTGACTGACCGGCTGGCTGACTTGGCTGAGTGACTGGCTGACTGACTGACTGACTGACTGACTGGCTGGTTGGCTGGCTGGCTGGCTGACTCTGACTGACTAACTGGCTGACTGACTGACTGGCTGACTGACTGACTGGCTGACTGACTGACTGGCTCACTGTCTGACTGACTGGCTTACTGGCTGACTGACTGGCTGACTGGTTGACTGGTTGACTGACTGACTGACTGACTGACTGACTGATTGACTGACTGACTGGCGGACTAACTGACTGACTGACTGACTGACTGGCTAACTGACTGTCTGAGTGTCTTACAGGCTAACTTACTGGCTGACTGACTTGCTGACAGGCTGAGTGACTGGCTGACTGACTGGCTGGCTGGGTGACTGACTAGCTGACTGTCAGATTGACTGACTGACTGACTGACTGACTGACTGACTGGCTCACTGTCCGACTGACTGGCTGACTGACTGGCTTAGTGGCTGACTGACTCGCTGACTGTCTAACTGACTAACTGACTGACTGGCTTACAGGCTGACTCTGTGGCTGACTGACCGGCTTACAGGCTGAGTGACTGCCTGACTGGCTGAGTGGCTGACTTGCTGACTTCCTTGCACGCTGACTGGCTGAGTGGCTGACTGACTGCATGGCTGCCTGACACGAAGGATCTGCACACTTGCGCACTACGGTCACCTGCAGACTCTCCTGAACATAGAGACGTCGGTGCACAATTCAAATGAAGTTTTCGGGACGTTTATGGACTGGCTGGACAGCTTTGCTTCGCGTAGATGGCCGGAGACGTTCGGAGACGGTCAGAGACGGCAGGAGACGGTACGCGGTCTCCTCCTCGACAGACGGCGAAGACCGCTATGAAAGACCGCTACCTTCACTGTACTTCCGAAGCAGACGGCGAAGCAACCGGCTGGATGGAGCTAGGTAGGTCTCATAAGAGCCTTCGAGGGCGACGAAGCTGTTTGTGGAAGGTGCCTAGGTAGGTCTTCCGTGTGTGAGGTCCGATTGACGGGCGACGGCCGGAGCGCCCCGCTATAGGTACGTCGGCTTTTGGGGGGGGACGCCGGGGGCGATGCCGAGAAGATGCTGAGAAGTGATATTAATATTATATATGGTTCAATTCATTGAATGATGAAGGTTCGGTTTTGTTGAACTGCACGATCGCCTCCTGTCGGTGTTCAGATGTCGAACGCCTCGAAGCTACCCAAAGGACGGACGCTCCAGAAAGAGTGTGAAAGGAACGCGTTTTTCCGTTGTACCTGCTTTCCTATCGATAGTGCACGGCTCTCTTCGATCTGTTGCGTCGAAGGAACAAGATGTTCAGACTGAGCCAGGGCCGCAAGGGCGGCGTATCTTCAACTGACGACCCCTTTGCTTTCCTGCAGAAGACTCAGATCTGTCGCCACTTCGCTCGAGGAAACTGTAAGTCGAGATCACTATAGTTCCGTGCGTATTCTGGGTTTTGGTCTTTTTGATGGATCCATTTTATGTTTCCGCCGATTACGGACCTTCTCACTTGTGAAGTCGTGTTGTTCTGACGCCTTTCGTTTTGTGCTTTCCTGTTCCCTGCGTGCCAACGTTGCGCATCATATACTTTTCTGTTTTTGATGTGTTGTGTTTACGACCGCTGCAGGCACACTCGGATCTCAGTGTCGCTTCGCTCATGGCGGTGCAGAGCTGAAGGAAAACCCGAATCTGAAGAATACCCGTTTGTGCTTTTCTCTCGGAAAGGTCAGCACTGGGCCCCTCTGCTTCTGGGTAACACCCGATCGGTCAATCAGAATTCAAGTCCCACTTCCTTTCCACTTTGAGAGAAGTGAATAAATACTCCATGGGGAAGGCTGCATGGCCGCAGGAATCGAGACAGAAAGAAATTGCGGGCAGTCGATGCAAGTGTCAGACTGATAGGCTAATTTCATGCAATGTTTCTGTACTGATACGTGCATGTGCGCAGGCGATGCAGTGTCTGAGTTGATTCTTTGTATGGTCCATGCCGTGCAGCGTGAGGGATGCAGGAGGGGGGCTACCTGCCCATACGCACACTCTCTGGAAGGTCAGCTCTGCCAGCAGTGCCCAGTTTTTTGCTGCCTGATACATACATCCCCACGCCGCCCGCGCCCCCCCTCTCTCACTCTGTTCTGTTCGGTTCTGTTCCGGACTGCCTTCTTTCGTTCCTTCCTTCCTGCTTGTCCGGTTGTCAAAAGAAGGGAAAAGCAAAACGAAAGGAAGGGCAGAAGACAAAGAAGCAACGGTGTAGTTTTTCTGTGTGTGTGTGTGTGTGTGTGTGTGTGTGTGTTAGGAAAGAGAGAGAGAGAGAAGAAAAAACGCATGGTCTCTCTCTCTCTCTCTCTCTCTCTGTGCCCCCCCCCTCTCTCTATCGTCATGCGCGCCCAAAAAGCTTTTTTCTGTTACGCCTTCATACAATGCTTTTCTTTTCTTCTTCCGTTCCGTCCTTCACTTTCTCCCTCCTTTCTTCCTTCTTTGCTCTCAATCTCTCTCTCCTGAGCGCACATAGGGTCTTTCTTCTGTTCTGATGTGGCTTGAAAGCAGATCTCCGAAACGCCTACGACAACCTGGCCTCGAGGTATCCCGACTTAATCAAAACTCTCGACCAATTCCCAACCGACCTCCGCACAGCCTTCCGTATCGAAGAGCAGAGGAGATCCACGAGCAATCTCTTCACCCCCCTTCCCTATGCCACGCGAAGAGACGAACCCAAATTAAGGGCCTCCAATGCCCTGCCGTCTGTTCAATCCGGGCAGCAGCAGTCGGGTTGTTGGGATGCAGACAGCCACAGTCACTCCAGCACACCAGTGTCGTGCGCCTCTCCGGCCTCGACCTGCGGCTTCTTGGCGGGTGGCAATCCGGAGACTCTGAACGCTGCCTACTGTTTGACTCTCAAGAAGGTTGAGCAGCAACTGAAAGCCGGGCTGGAGAGCGAGAACGCCAACACCCCACATCACGTCACTGAAACAAGGGAGAGACCAGAGACGGAGGCGCCCCTTGATTTTTCTGAGGGAGCCCTGAAGCAGATCAGCAACGAGTCTCTCTTGAATGAGATGCTTAACTTGGAAGTGGGTGTGGGGGGAAGGGTGGCTGCTGTCACCGTTCCCACTACAGCGACCACACTGTCAGCCCCCATGTGTGAGGGGGACGCAGCGTCTCACGGTCGCTTCTGCGCAGGGAAGGGGGATAGTACAGACAAAGGAGTTTCTCTCAGCATCAGCAAAGTCCTGGAAGAGAACGGAAAGGAGGAAAGAAAGGGTGTGAGTGCCGTTGTCCAGGAGACTGAATCTCATTTTCTGTCCCCGTCTAAATTGTCTCCTTCAGGAATTGCCGATCAAAAGCAGCAGACTGTGGATGTGCCTCAGGAGACCCCCCTGAAGTCCAGCTGTGCACCTGTCACGCTGGGGAGATGGGAGAGTCTTGTGGGTCCCCCCGTGGTCATGCCTGCGGGGTGGCTCGAGGAGGACGCAGACACGATCTTGTCCGTCTTCGAGACAGAGCAGAGCGAGAGGGAGAGGCAGAGAGGAATAGAGAGGAATGGAGAGGGGAGAAATTCGAGAGGGGTCAACCAAGAAGAGTAATTGAGAGGGTGTATTGGCAGAAGGTGAACTCCCTGATTTTCTCTGAGAGAAAACCTGACCGAGCGTCCATGCCCACACACATACACACTGTATGTCACAGTGCATTCATGCATGCCTGTATGCAATGTATGGTCTGTAAGTCTTTTTGTTTGCCTGCACTCCCCTCAACCGTGTTCGATCGTCCCTTTATCGCTCTCACCCTCAAGGAAGAAGGAAAAGAAGAAAGACGGGGTGTCAGGAACGTGAAAGAGAAGAGCAAAAAGAGAAAGAACATGTGCGACAGCGAACTCGACCTCCTTTTTTGCAGACTGAATCTGCGCTGAAGAGACTTGAAGTGAGTGAGAAACAAAGAAACAAACAAACAAACAAAGAGAAAAACAAGTGAGGAAGGACAGAAACAAACAAACAAACAAACAAAGAAAGACAAAAAGAAAGAGAGAACTTTCGAGGGATGCCAAACGGGCAGCCAGGCAGTCGCGGTTGTTGTCTGTTCAGTTGTTTCCTCGGAGGAGGAGAGAGAAAGACACAACAAAAAAAGACAGACAGTCACAAAGAAAGAAAGAGAGAGAACACAAGAAAGAACCCTGACAGGATCGAAGGAAAAGACAAGAAGCCCCCATCATTTCGGGCCTGTCTCTTGCATGTGTTTCTTCCTTCCTTCCTTCCTTCCTTCCTTCCTTGCTTCCTTCCTTCGTACCCTCCCTTCCTTCCATCATTTTGTTAACCGCAGCTTCGATTCACCTCCCTCCCTTCTCTTGTCTTGTCTTTCATTCCTTCCTTCCATATCCTCCTCCCTCCCCCGTCTTCCGCCATTACGGCCGGATGGACGGAACCTTCAACTTCCCCTGAAAGGACTTGAAGAATGATCGAATCACTGAGAGTTTGGTTGGCGGGCAAAATCTGATTCCTTAATTCAAAAGCGGTGCTTCGGCACGGAAGGTGAGTGGAATGCTTGTTAGAGACAGACACGGGGGGTTCAGAATGAAGCAAGAATCCTCAGATGAGAGCGGTAAGCTAGGGGCGGGGGGGCCCTTTGGTTGAGGAGATTTGTTTTTGCGCCTTTCTTCTTCTTCTTCTTCTTCTTCTTCTTCTTCGCCTTTTCCTGGCCCGCCTCAGAAAAAGTGCGAAACGAAGGAGGAAAGATGGGAGGGCCAATTGGTCTCTCTCTTCACACACCGGGATGTCATGCGTCCATGCAGAGTCTTTCGATCATCACCTTTCTCGCATGCAGTACTTAAAAGTGACAGGAACTTCTGTTTGCCGCGGGTTCTTTCTCGTCATCCGCCTGCATGTGTCTGTGCCTGCATGCATGCTTGCTTAATTATCTGGTGGTCCTTTTGTGCTTTCTTCCCTAAGGCCTTTCTTTGTGATTATATGGAGTGTTCTTTTGCAGTCCTTTCGAATTCAGTCAGACAACCCTCACGAGCTAGTGGCTTTTCCTCTTCCTCTGTTCCATTTTCGTAGCTCCAGCTTCGTTTGTGTGTTGAGCTGCGGACCAATACAAAAGAGTGGAGGGGGCGGATGGGAGAAGTCGCAGGAAGGCCAAAGAGAGAGGCCTATTGTGTTGAAAGGGCGCCTTTCTTCTTCTTCTTCTTCTTCTTCTTCTTTCCTCCTTTTCTTGCTTCTTATTCTAGTCCAGAGAAAAGAGGTACGAATGGAGTAAGGGAAGATGAGAAAATTCCGCTCCAAGGTTGGTCTCTAACGCATGCGTCGGTGAGTGTGCATGAGTGCCAGTAGGGAGTAACCTCTTTCTCTCTCTATCTATCTCTATCTGTCGGTCCTTACCTCTCTCTCTTCTCTACCTCAATCTCAGCAGTCCGCCCGTCGGTCCACCTGTCTATTTGTCCGTCTGCTTGTCAGACGGTCGGTCTTCTTTTGATTTTTTCCCAGAGGCCTGGCCTGCTGTACCACGCCGCCATGTTGGCCATGACGTATCATACCGTGCCATTCTTACTGCCTGTCTGCATGGCGTGTGGCCTCGATATTTATCTGAATTTTGAGTGCCCTCTCGAGTCCATTGGCTTTTGCTCTTTGCTCAATTCTTTTGTTGTTGTTCTTGTTGTTTTTTATGGCGAGTTGCCATTGCGAATCAATACAGCAGCGATAAAAGGCAAGGAAGAATGAAGGAGAGGAGACGGGAAAGGCAGCGTAAGTAAATGAGTGGGTGAGTGAGTGAGTGAACGAGTGAGAAAGTGAGCAGATGACCAAATGAATGAGTGGATCCGATTCGATGAATAGATGAACCAAAACAGGAGTGAATCACCGATCGAATCACAGATCGACAAAGAGAAGTGCAGACAAGAAGAGTGCGGCAAGAATGGAGAGGAGGAAGCAGAAAAAGAAAGGGGGCAAAGTGATGAGTATAAAAAACCAAAAGTCAGGATGAAGGAGTGGGCACACGTGTAGGCAGTAAATCGGGAAGACGGGCTGAGAACAGAAAGCCTTGAACTCTCCTTTGCAGTCTGGCTCACAATCCCTTCGAAGAATAGAAGGCTGAAAGAAACAAAAAACACGGCTGATACAAAGGAAAAAAAGGAGAGGATAGAAAATGAAAGAAAAAGAAAAGAAAGAAACTGTTCGTGAGAGCATCCTTCTTTTTTTTTTCCCTTTTCCTTCGATCACTGTCTAAATCCTCTGCTTCCGAAACTTTAATTTTTTTGTTTCTTTCTCCTTTGTTTTCTTGCCATGTGCATTCATCTGGCTGCAACAGAACAAGCGAGAGCGACAAAATAAGTGAGGGAAGGATTTATTTATAATGAAAGCCCCTTACAGTGACTGAATTCTTTAAATTCATGCAACAACCGCGATGTTTACATATTATAATTACACGTAGGTCTAGACGTTGATTGGGATTGTTTGAGTGAAACAGCATTATACACCATTATTCATTTTTGGTGCCCGGTGGGATTGTTTAAGGGAAACATCATTGTTTATTTTTAATTTGTAGCTAGCCTATAAATAATTTCAATATTAATTTGACGTAATTATCGAAAGGTTTTTTTTTAGCAGAGACATAGGAGGATCGAATTAATTTTAAGTTCAAGTTGTCAACTCTCATGTACTAATTGATTGATTGATTGATTGATTGATTGATTGATATGTTCCACCCTAGGCCCTTCCCGCTATGTCTATCTGTCGATTGATTCAATGATTTGAATTGCAGTGACTTGATTTAAAAATTGATTTGATTGATTAGTAAAACTGATGGGATAGGATAGGATTAGGATTAATGCCTGGAGGATTGGCTTCCTGCCCCAATGCTGAGCGTTTGACGTGCAGCGTCTAAGAAAAGCGTATACACGCGTCAAACCTTCCTGGCCGGCCCACACAGGCCAAAAAACCTGTGTCACAAACTGTTTATATGATGATCAATCGATTACTATTAATTGCACGTGAAATACTGCAATCAATCAACTCTCACCGACGATGCTGTGGCCCGCCGGCCCGGCGGAGCTTAAACAGGCTTCAAACGGAGGTATTTCAATACATCTCAAGATAAACGGTCGATCGATTAGAGACCAATCTCATTACTTCCCAGTCTCTCAATCCTTTTGTTTCTCCCTCTTCCTTTGCTTACTTCATTTGCTGCTATATTATTGCATACTCTGCATTTCTTTTATCTCTTTCCTTTTCGTTTGACAAAAAAATATAGTAAAATTTGATTCCTTATATGATTGATTCATATATTTTTATGGTGAATCCTGCCTATGTCTTTGAGTAGAGGTAGTCATAAAAAAATGATCTGATCTCGCTGTGTAAAAACAACTTCAATGTGACGATTAGTTTGATTAAAAATATGAATGTTACAGACATATCTAACCTCTCGTGAGTACTAGTGAGTACGTTGATTGAGGTTTTTGTTATGCATGCTGCGTCCCCGTACATGAGAGGCGGATCTAGCGTAGTCTGTCAAAAGGTTCCGGTTCGTCCCGTCTGTTCTGAATCTCGTGAGTACTAGTGGGTACCTTTAATTTTCAACTGAGATTTGTTGAATGTTCACTCGGGCAACCGTGCCTGAAGTTAAATCACGTGCATGCGCACGTAGAGTTTTTTTTTCTTTTTCAAATCAAGCACGTAGAGTTTTTATGCGAATTTCCGATACTTCGTAGGGCTACTCAGGGCCTCGGATTTACCCGAGCTGCCCTCCGAGGATTCACAAACTTAAATCCCCACTGTCACTTGCCTTTGCGCGCGAATGCGCGCGAACAATTAAACTTGTATATGCTTCGATCAATTCCTCCGGCCCTTTTTTGATGCATGCATGCAATTAATTATCTATCGATCGAACGAGTGTGAGATGTCACGATCGAGTTTCCCCACTTTGCCATGGCTGTGCATTCGAAATAAATCCTTTGACAGATTGAGCGAAAAGTAAAAGACGGGAGACAGTGCTTATTCTTGTCACTTGTTTGTTGCCCGAGGGACAAGACTTCTGATCAAGAGACAGCTTTCAGGTGCTGTTAATTCAAACGCGAGTACAACTTTCCTTTCAGCCCCGAGGCACCCAAAAAGCCTTCTTTCCACCGAACTAATCGATTTTCACTCTAGAACCTGCAGGGAGGGAACCAGTCAAGGGCTTTCCTTCTTCATTTCCCTTGGAACAGACACACCCGCTCACCTCACGGTCCGTCTCCTCCATCAGGGACAGCTTGGTTTTGTATACAGAGCAGTCCACAGACGAACTCCTCCTTAATTGCACCCTCTGTCTTTCGCTGGATCTCTCGACCATTTGTTTTTTCGCTGGACCATTTGTTTTTTTGCATTGCATTTCCGGACCATTTGTTTCTTTGCATTGCATTTCCGGACCATTTGTTTTTTTGCATTGCCTTTCCGGACCATTTGTTTTTTTGCATTGCCTTTCCGGACCATTTGTTTTTTTGCATTGCCTTTCCGGACATCCGCACACACACACTCACGCACTCTGCTGGATTTTGTGACAAACCTATTCTGCTTAATTGGTTTTGGGGCGGAAAGGATGCATGCATGCAGCTTCACCTTTGCGCTATATACTTGTATATATACCTGTGTGTCGAAGCATTCGAGAATCCCCGGGCATTCCCCCCCTTCCTCCCTGTTTTCTCTCTCTGATTAGCTTTTTCAAGTGTGTATTGGATTTGGTTTCTGTCATTTTTTCCGGCTCTTTTCACTTCCGTATATGCTTGCATTTCAAGTCTGTAAGTGTGCCTGCATGTGCATGTTTCTTTGAGTTTCTTACACGTTTCTCCATGCGCATCTTCCCCTGATCTTTTTTTTTTTTCGTGTTTCTTCAGAAAATGATTCCACGGGCATGTCTCAACCTGTTCATTTCCGTCCTTGCCCTCACTTCGGCCCTCTCGGCTTCACTCCGAGTGGGACAGCGGGAGCGAGAGAGGGCAGGCAGCCTCATCGAGAGACAGAGCTTGGTCGACACGGGTGGAGACAGACACAGAGACAATGACAGGGAACCCCACTCCGCCCTGGCCAGTAGGACCGCATCGTTTTTTCCAAATTCTGCAGCCACCGCTGGGCGTAACGCAGTGGCCAAAATGATGTCCCTGAATGTCGACGGGTTCAGAAAACAATGCCTGATCAAGTCCGTCACAAAGCAACAACATATGAATAATCTTACCGTCCGAGGTTCTCTTTCTCGCTCCTCGCCGCTCCCCTCTCTTTCGCACGAACACACAGAAGAGGGCGCCACTCAGTCTGCCATTCTGCCTTGGAGACAGCAATTATGTCTTGCAAGACTTCGATCGGTTTGGATTATTCTGTAGAAAACCTCAAACATGAATGGAGGGTCGGTCCCGATATTGTTAGACCCTGATCTTGCGTATGCGTGTGTGTGTGTGTGTGTGTGTGTGTGTGTATGCGTGTGTGTGTGTGTGTGTGTGTGTGTGTGTGCGCGGTGCAGGGCCTCAGAGTGTTTCGACCGCATTGCAAAGAAGGGCCTCAAGACAGAAATCCCACCAAAAGAAGACGAGGGACCTCAGCAGAAGGTGTCGGCACTCCATTTGTTCGACGAGTGTGAGGGCCTGATCGAGTCCGAATTCTCTCAGGAGAACCCGAACGAAATGCTGGACACCAGCCAGGCATGCGAGAGAATGAACAAGAAACAGAGACAAGAAGGACAAAAGGGAGTCGCGGCCCTAATCGAGAGTCTACAGCCGGATGTCGTTCTGCTTCAGGTGTTTATCTTATTCCGGTCATTTGTCTCCTTGTTCTGTCTGTCTCTGTTTCTGTCTCTGTCTCTGTTTCTGGTTCTGTTTCTGTTTCTGTCTCTGTCTCTGTCTCTGTCTCTGTCTTTGTCTGGGTCTTTTGCTTGTTCCTGTTGGTCTTTTGCTGCAGATGTTCCGGAATTCTTCCTTCCTTCATGTCTCTGCCTGGCCAGCATCTGATGATGACTTTCACTAAGCCCGGGCTCATGCGACTTTCACTTAGGGGAGGGCTTGAACTTAATCATACCTAGGCCATCAACTTAATCATACCTCGTGCCCCAGACACGACAAGTTTGCACCAACCCTGCAGAGACACTCTCAGAAAGAAAACGACCAGCTTCCCAGACAAAAGCGCCCCTGCTGCTTCATGTCTATCTCACGCTGCAGCTCCAGGCATGCCTCTAATGGAAGCTGTATCCTTCCATCCATCCATCCATCCATCCATCCATCCAAATGTCCATCCATCTATTTATCAATTCACTGAGCTGTCTCTCCATGCATTCGTCCGCCCCTTGCTCCCAGTATCTCTTTCTTCTTCTCTGTATCCGGGAGGACATGTTTGTTCGTGCATGTCCTTATCTCTACATATCTTTCTTCTTCTCTGTATCTGGGAGGACATGTTTGTCCGTGCGTGTCCTTCCTTCTCTCTACATTTCTTTCACAAGACTCTGGTACATATGATAGATGTTTCTGTATTTGCAGGTCGAATTTGAGTTTTTTTTGTCAGACAATAAACAGTAGAGTTTTTCTGTGTCCTCGTCTCTGCAAAAAAGAGAATTTTACGGCGCCTGTCATTTAGAGGCCGTTCGATGTGGTGGACTCTTTGTGATCAAACGAAGTTTATTTGTTTTGGCTCTTTCTGTGCATGCAGGGAAGCGGACGTCACGGCTTGGGGCGGTTTCTTCCTTCTGGATACATTTCGGCCGTGGCTGCCGACTCGGCTGTTCTGATTCGGACTTCTGTGGTCTCTGTGGTCTCTTCGTTTGCCACCGTTCTCTCAGGAGCCGACGAGGAATCATCAGGAGCGTCCAACCACGTCCCTGCGTGTGCTGACTTGAACTTCTCTCCTGAGGGGGTACAGCACCCCCTCATGGCGTGCTCCGTGGAGGTTTCAGATTCCGATGCCAGTGCGTTGGTAAAGGCTGTGAGGGCATACAGGCGCACAGGCGCAGCGGCAGATATGAGCATTCCTGCCATCATCGGCGGCGTCTTCTCCTCCTCCTCCTCGTTTCCAGAACCCAGCAGCGGAGGGGAGAGAGCAGCGCCCAGTGCCATGACAACATTCGAACAGCAGTGTTATGCACTAGCCTCTAGTCCGCCTGAAGTCGAGGATGACGGAGGAGAGAGCGGAAAGGGATCAATTTACGTTGGACAGCCCATGCTGAGCACAGACTCAATGGGGGGGTTGAAGGAGGTCCGTGATGGACTGAGTTTATGTTTGCTTTCTCTTCCATTTCTTTGTGTTTGGTTTGATATGCGTGTGCTCTCTCTGTTTGTCCCTTTGATTTCTCTTCCTTCTTCCCGGTTCTTCGCTCTCACTCCATCTGTCTGCTGGCCTCCCTTGCCTTGGCAGTCTGTCTCTCTCCCTGTTTGTTTCTCTGTCTGCCTGTTTGTGTCTTGCTCTCGTGTCCATGTTGAAGATTTCTACAAAAACAGACACCTACTGTAAATCAGTCTCAAATTCATTTACATCGTTTCGTGGCAGACTACTGTGTGATCCATCCCACACCGATATGTCCACAATCTTTGCACACCCCTACGCAGCTACATGAATGCATCATACCTGCTCGCATTGCAAGTCTTGCCTGTTGGCTTTTTATCTGTTTCGTTGACATTACTTGCAGGTCCCAAACGATTCCTCAAAATTCCCCGCCCTGGTCGTGGAGGTGTCCTTGATCCCCGCCTTCCTGGCGGACCAGAAGGCGGACACCTCCATCTCCCTCTTGAAGAACGCGGGCAAGATGGAGACGGCAGTGCATTCAGGGGCCGTGCGGCTTTGCTATGAGGAGAGCTGCGGTCCCTGCGAGATCACTCCAGGCATGGTTCTCAAGTCAGTCAGTCAGTCAGTCAGGGAGGGTGCGGGGTAGTCCTTTTCTTGAGGCGTTGGAGAATGAATGTGACTTTGCTCAAGTCGCTAGCAACGATCGAGGCATAGCAACTTCTTTCCGACGTTGCAGCCGCACGAGTGGATTTGTTTCCTCAATTCCTGCAGTTGCTGTATGTAGTGAAGAGTGAGTGAGCATGTACCTGCGCTTCGCCTGAATGGGAATGAATGGAGAAGACGTCTGCAATTGAGATCAAACGCAATCGTTCGTCTGGATAGTTTTTCTCTCAACCGTTGATCGAGTGTCATTTCCGACTAAAAATTGTGTGTGCAGTTGGGTGGACTCGGTTGACATCTTCAGCTTGAAAGAGTGGAGGGAAGAGATGATCACGAACATCAGCAGTGCGCTGACGTTGAAGGAACAAAGGTAGGTGAGAAGAGACTCGATCAAGGGTTTGTTCTGTTGTTTTGTTGCTGAAGAAGCAAACTCCCTCGCTGAAGCCGTTCCTCACTTGCTTGCTTGCTTTTTCGTCTGCCCTGTCATATTGGGATTTTTCAACTGGAGGAGTGCCACAAGAAAACAAAAAAACCTGCTCGGTTGTTCAGCAAGCATGCGCAATGCGATTTGAGCAGGTACATGGCGCAGTACTTTCAGGATGTCACAAGAGAGCTGCAAACAGGTCAGTAAAGATGGATTAGGAAGACGGCATGTCATGGTAGGGAGTGAAAGAAAGAGTGCTGGAAGGAAGAAAGGACACAATGGCACGAAGACTAGAAGAAGGGAAGGGCAGTTGTGGACGTACGCAATTAATTGTCCTGGAACCTCCAGCTGAGATGGCGAGTGGGAGAATTGGTGCATTTTCTTTTGAAGGTGTAAGAATATATGTATGGATGGACAAATGGAGGGAGCCTCCACAGATTGGTTCGAACATTGGACTGCTTTTTCTTGTTCCTCTTTCCCTTTGTCTTCTTCTTCAACTCCTTCACGAATCCATCTTCATTGGGTCGTATTGGTTTGCCTTTCGTGCTTTTCGCCGATTGCGGGCCTGTTATTTGACAAAGGCGAAAAGGCAATCTTAGTCATGCATAGTCACGTACATGCAAAGTGAAACGCGTCTTCTGTTTGTTGATGTACGTGGGCCCGCGTCGATCAACCAACTGCAGGCCCCGCAAAGCAGGTTTCATTCAAACAACTCGAAAACACCATCAGGGGCCTCGAATATGCCTCTTCATCCAAAACAGCGTGGAAACACCTCAGAAGCAGAATCGATACCATGTCTGCTGGAGCGAGGGAACTCTCGGGTCCGTCTGCCTCTCTGCCTCTCTGCCTCTCTGTCTGCATCCCTGCCACTTTTGATCTTTCTTCCTTTTCTTGTCTGATATGCACATGAAAAGAAGAATGGTGGGAAGAAGAAGACACATAGTCTCTTTGTCATTATCTGTCTGGCTGTCTGTCTTTTTGTCTTCGTGTCTCTGTATCTATCGCGGGTCTGTCTGTGTGCCTCTCCGTGTATTTGTCTGTCAATCACTCCGTGTGTCTGGCTTTTTGTATACCGCCGCCATCGATCTCTGGTGTCAAAGTTTCCGTCAGTCCATTGTCCGTTTCGTCTCTTGGTTGGAAGCCTTCATCTGGGCGTTTCTTTCTGTTTTTCCATCTGCCTCCACCTCCCTTTATTTTGTGTCGCTGTGCTTCTCTTCGAATTGCTCTCTTCATGTCTGCATGATGCAGAGAAGTTGGAATGGCTGATTGGTCAGATGGACTCTTTCGGGTGGCGTGTGAAGAACGATCTGATGATTCCGTACACATTCAGTGCGATCATGATGCACAGGAAGGGGGAGATGCAACCAGTCAGCTCTCTCGCAGGCAGGCAGCACCCTCTGTTTGTCTCTTCTCTCCTCTTTCGCTTTCCCTGCATATGCCCCCCCGTCCTCTCTCTCTAGACTTAATTTTTGCTTTGCGGCTCTGCATTTATTCAACTAGCCCTTTGAAGCTTCGTTTCTCGAGTACGAAAGCACTTAGAAAGAGACAGAATTTACTCTGTTTTTTTGGCTTCCGATTCGCGGATCGACTTACTTCCCTGTGCCCGAACAGTGCCTTCATTCACTGGAATTTTTGATTCGGTTGAGAGGATCAAGAAGCGAAGGATAGACTAACTGATTGACTGACTGACTGACTGACTGACTGCGCATCGAGAAGTCAGGCTTCCTCTTCCTCTTCATTCATTCATCACACGACGACTGCAGGTCTCTTTGGTGAATCTCCGGATGGTCCACGTGATAGCGTTTAATTACTTTCATACAGAATTTTTAATTTTTAATTACTTTCTGTATGAATTCTGTATGAAAGTAATTAAACGACTGCAGGTCTCTTTGGTGAATCTCCGGATGGTCCACGTGATAGGCGACCTGGAGGGAATTCCCTCGTACGGCCCTGCGCCTCGAGAGAAGTCCAAACAGAGAGCCCAGGTCTTCAAAGAATTTCTCCTCAGGTAGGCCAGAAGGAAAGAAGGAAGGACTCTGCACTCACTGCATGCGGTGTGTCTGTTCTTCTGTGTGAGTTGGGGTCTCTCTCTGGGAGTGGGTGGGTGAGGGGGTGCAGAGGCCTGTAGGGGGACATAGAAGGGGCCTGCAGGGTTCAGAGGTTCAGAGATTTTAAAGAGAGAAGGCTAGTGAATGAGAGAGAGAGAAGCAGAGAGCTATTGCCCTGCTGGCGTGCGACGGTCTGATGTGAATCACAGATTGCTTCCTCAGGGTGGCAAATAATTAGTTTCCCTTTCTTCCATGTGCATCTTGATCTTTCTTTCGCATGCGTGGGTGCCTTCATCGTTATGCTTCGGTGGTTGAATGCGGACCTCCTTTACATCCTTCTCTCTCCCTCCCTCCCTCTGTGTGTGTGTGTGTGTGTGTGTGTGTGTGTGCATGTGCGTGAGTGCAGCCACCCCGAAATCTCTCACCAAGACTGCTGGCACTTTGGCCCCGAGCAGATCTCGAAAGACCCCTCCCTCGCCCCTCTGTCATCGGGAGGACCGATGATGGGTCTCCCCCTACCTCCAGGTGCATGATCATTTGTTTGCACAGAAACTGAATTCAATGCTGATACCATGCACACATATCCTTTTATGCCGGTTTTGTTCATTTTCGTCGAAAACTGTAGGGAGGAAGAATGTTCGTGTACCGATAAGAGCTTCTCGATCCACTTGGGACCTGAAGGAAGATTTGTAAGTCTTAATTCTATTTCTAGACGTTGAAGGGAGTCTCCGAATGTTTGCGACCTGGTTGCGTTGCAGAGTGGGGTGCCTGTCTGTCGACTCTCTCTTCCTCCACAGAAAGCGACCCACAGTATATCGAAGCACATTATGTTTATCTCTCTTCTACCTTGAAATCCTTGTACTCTTTCTTTTTTTTCCTGCCTTCCTTGCCCGCTTCTTTCCTTTCTTCCTTCCTACCTTTTTCCGTCTGCTTGTTTGTCCATTCGTTAACTCGTTTGTTGCAGTTGAGGGGAAGGACGACGACATTTTCTGGACAGGCGATCCGGCCACAGAGCTCAGTCAGGAGAAGGGACACGAGCGGTTTCTGTTACTGGAGGGAAACGGGAGAGCAGCAGGGCTTAAACTCGGGTTCATGATGGCCCTTCAGGAAGACCCCAACATCAAACCCCCCATGGTGAGTCGAACGAAGTTTCAGTCAGTGGAAGCTAGAAGGAAACAGACGGTCACTGTCAGTCTGATTTGTCAGTCAATGAGTCGACTACTCAGCCAGAGAGATGAGCTTCTGTACAAAGCAATACACCAACGAGTGAGAAGTTGCAAACGGCACCCAACACGCATGAGTGAGTTCCCTCTGATTTTTCTCCTCAACTGAAGGCTTGCTTCATCTGATCTTGGCTGATACTGTAGAGCATGCGCTTGTAACACAAGCAAATCAGAGGACGGTGGGTTTTCATTTTCTTGTCAAATTTCCTGCGAGGCGTTCTTCCACGGAGGCTGCAGACGAGCAACTAAGAGAATCTAGAGAGGCCCGCGATCGGTTGTGTGTCCTCAAATTGCCCATTCTGGCCATATCTCGATGAATCAGCTGAAGCGTCCGTTCATGACGTATGTGCACGCATGCATGCATGCATCTGCCTGCAGGTGGATATCCTCGCGTTCCCCCCTGAGGCAGGTGAAGACCCTCGCGTGACGAGAAACATATGGGCTCTGGGTCAGTTGACGCGCGCAGTGAAGACCTCCAATCTGAAGCTGGATGGGTACGTGTCCACGTGTGGGACTCTGAAGGCGAACGAAGAGCAGGCACAGAAGGTGAGAGAGAACCCGATCATGTTCGCAATGGAACCGGAGGAATTTGTGAGGGAGTGGAAGACGTGTTGACCCCCCGTCCTGGCCGCCCGGGCGCCTCCTTGCGTGGCTGCTCATTGACCGATCGCTGAAAGAGAGAGAGCGCGATTTTGAAGGAGTGGCGTTGGAAGGCGGTCTCAGGCTTACTGGGTGGAGTTTGAAGGTGGATGCGTTAAATTGAAGGGTCGAGACAGAGGGAGTACGAAGGAAGGTGTGTTGCATTGAAGGGTCGAGACACAGGGAGTACGAAGGAAGGTGTGTTGCATTGAAGGGTCGAGACACAGGAAGTACGAAGGAAGGTGTGTTGCATTGAAGGGTCGAGACAGAGGGAGTACGAAGGAAGGTGTGTTGCATTGAAGGGTCGAAACACAGGAAGTACGAAGGAAGGCGTGTTGCATTGAAGGGTCGCAACACAGGAAGTACGAAGGAAGGCGTGTTGCATTGAATGTCGGAAAAACACGAAGAGAAAGGCAAGAGGGAGGCAGGGAAAGAGATCCATGGAGGAGGGGGGTGAGGGAGGAGAAACAGTTAGAGGTGGGGGGGCATCTCGTGACATTCCTCCGAACAAACCGCACCACAACCTCCGTTTGTCTTGGCCTTTTCAGCACTTGAAACACGCGCCACTACATGGTGGTGCGACGTTTTCTTTCGAAATGCCTCGGCAGGGCATGATTCTGTGCCTTTTCATTTGCACGCGATGTGCGCATCGATTTGTGCGTCTTTAATTTTTCTGTTCTTTTGGTACGAAGACGCCGAGGGGCGGTAGGCCTATGTATTTTCAGAAGTCCGGTCTGCGCAAATAATACGATATGCCGCATCTAGAAGGAAAAAAATGGAGGAGGAATGTTGTGAAAGAATGGGGAGATGTACAGGCTGACTTTCTTATTGTCATGGACACACTATGTGAGGAGGGGTCACTAATCAAGATCAAGTAACGAGGAGGCTCTTAAGCAAAAATGGTCAGACTGACTGTCTCCTTGGATTAATTCATTCTCCCCTCTCGTAATGCTCTTTTCCCTCTTTTCCGCCAATCTCTCCCTTCTGCTGGAGTCATTTGATGGTGGAATGCTGTCAGGTTGTGTGAGCATCCGTAGGTCAGCGCCTGCCAGCCTAGCTGCCAGCGATGCGTTAGAAAACAATGTGCGTTCCTAACTAGGTTCCTAAACGTACATACATAACTTACGTACGTCAGATACTTGCATAAAGCACGCAAGGCTTCCCATTTTACTGCCGTAAAGCACTGGCAATTTGATCTTGCTCTTTGAAATTGAATCTTAAATTATCTTAAATTGAAGGTTTGATATATATACCGCATCCCCATCTATGAGGAGCGGATCTAGCGGCTTGTGTAGCTTAGTTTATCCAAATCCATATGAATGGCCCTTATAATTCTTTTTGAAATTCGTTTTAATCCTAATTCCTAGTCTAATTCTAAAGTTTAAACTTTTAATAAAATATTTAATTCCTTGGAAGCCAGAACAGAATATCTGATCCTGGGTATATCACAGCAAAAAAAAAAGAGTAAACCAGAATTTGCTTAAATTATTTTTTTCTTTTTTTTTTTTTGTGCAATACCTAAGCAATGCTAGAAGCAACGGTTGTGCAACACCAAAACAACACTTATGCAACACTTGAACAACAGTTGTTTGTTGGCACATTCGGCATTGGGGCGGGAGGCCAATCCTCCGGACATTAATCCTAATCCTAATCCTAATCCTACCCAACATCGTCAAAAAAAAAAAAAAAAATTAAGCGAGAATTGGCTTTAATTTTTTTTTTTTTTTACTGTGATACGCCTAGATCCGATCTTAAGATATATTTAAAAATATCGGATCTAGTATCGGATATATAAGGGAATATCAAAGATACATCATTTTTTAGTATCATAAAAAAAATTAATCATTATCGTTGTTACAGTGATATGAAGTGTAATTATACTGGCAGTCAATTTTTATATATTGTTGATAAATAATTTTGCTGATTATTCGCCACTTTATAGCCGTTCATTTGTAGGCAAAGTTAGAATTATCTTCAAAAGAGAAAAAGATTGTACTAGAGATTGTATTAATTTTGTTATACATTTAAACTTCTTCATGCATATTCATGTATCATTTTTAATTGAGAAGACTTCATATGAAGATTCTTGACAAAGCATGCAGTCAAAGCTCATCCAAGGTCGTCAACCATGTCTTCAATCATTTTTCTTCTTTTTGCTGAAAGAGTAGGATGGCTTTCACTTTCAGCTGTGTTTCGCTTTGTTTCATCATGATTTTCACTGTTTCCCGTTGTTTTCCAATCAACCTCTCTGTTCATATGTGTAGACAACGAAGATGAGGGCAGGAAGCTCATGGTTTCGGAATCCTTCTCAAAACGTTCCCCCTCAGCAGATTCACCCACCCAGTCTTCCGATCGAAACTCGCTTGCAACGCTTTCGCTTCTCTCACCTAATGACTTGCGCATTGACGAAAGCGCCCTGTATGAGCGGTCGTCGACCATATTGAGGAAGGTCTTCTGAGGACTTTCCGGCGCCATCATAGAGGACATCGCGTTCAGTGCGTCTGCGCCCTTCTTTGCCGTCCCGTCTGCTGAGACCAGCAACATTTCCTCTTTGTGATGCATTCCGAAGAGTTTTCCCAACGGCCCGCCGTCATCTCTGTCGCTCCCGTCTCCGTACCTGCACGCATCATTGCAGAAAGGCAGCAGCAGGCATTCCATGCAGGATTCCGCACTGCATCTAGCTGTGTAAAATTAACGAATAATCTTACCTCCACTCCCACTTCCGTGTGTATGTATTCATGAGTGTCCGGCTGCCTCAATTTCTGCCTGCTTTAATTTCTCGTTGTCAATCTGCATGTCCCTCCTGCCCTTTCTCGCTCTGTTTTCTTCCTTGCTTTCTGTCTTCCTTTCCTT
Organism: Chromera velia; assembly: GCA_018398765.1. Classification (NCBI taxonomy): domain Eukaryota; family Chromeraceae; genus Chromera; species Chromera velia. The sequence continues at coordinate 96,125 of JAHBMJ010001878.1, forward strand.
CCTTTTTTCCCTCCACCCTCTCTCTCTCTCTCTCTCTCTCTCTCTCTGCCTCCTCCCTATTGCAGGCTCCCCCCCCCCTCTCCCTCCATCCCTCCCTCCGTGCGTGTGACGTGGTGCTGGCGGAGAGGTGTGTGTGTGTGTGTGTGTATGTGTGTGGGTTTCATTGGGTAACTCTCTGCCGGTTGAAGAGAAGAAGAGAAGAGGACAAGGACGGCACGCACGCAAACACACTCGAACTCTCTCTCTCCCATTCTCGCGTACACACCCACACACACACACATTCATTCATTCGATGAATCAAAGATCCCGTACATGCAGCGAGAGCGAGATCGCTCAGCTGTACAACGACCCGAGCATTCTCGAGAACTTTCACTGCGCGCAGACGTTCCGAATCCTCAAGGACCAGAGCTGCAACTTCCTTGTGAGTCCCTTGAGTTTACAAGCACGCATGCTTTGAGGCAAATCATGGGCACGACAAGCTAGGGTGTTGGGGGATGCTCTGAAATGAACAGAATGCTCTGCAGGAGTGCAGTGTGCAGAATGCATGATGGGTTGGCTGACTTCCGGATGGATGTTTTGTTCGATTAGTTGAATGAGTGACCGAATGAGTGAGTGAGTGAGTGAGTGTGTGTATGCGTGTGTGCGAGAGAGAGAGAGAGAGAGAGAGAGAGAGAGAGAGAAAGAGAGTGTGTGTGTGTGCGTGAGAGAGAGAGAGAGAGACAGAGCATACACACAGAGTGTCTACAATGTTCCTTTAATTCTGACCTCTCCATTGCTTCCTGGCCAAGTTTGGAGTGAATGCTCGCAAAACGCACCCCTCCATTCGTCATCGAGTTGTACATCTTGACTGCCATCATGGAGCAGACGTTGCACATGTCGTCTATGAACAGGATCGGCCGTTGGTCGTCTCCAGAGAACTTTCGGTCGAGAGGGGATGAGGATCCATGCATTCGCAGTGAAGAAGCACAGCGATTCTGCCTGTATCCGATCCGTCGCAAAATCCGGTTTTGGCTTGACAAAACATATCCGACAGCTTGCCCCCGTACGTTTCCCCCTGTCTGAAAACTGTCGCAGAATGACAGAATGCCGCAAAGGAAGAGAAGACAAAGCGTAGACGGGCAACGTCGCCGCCGTCTCCCAGCATATGACGACCTCATCGCGTTGTGCCGATGCGGAATCAATTACCTTGAGTCAGAATCTACCGATGCATCAACTCTAAGGACTGCATGCATACTTCGAACGCATTTGACATGCAGAAGCTGTGGTGCTGCGGTTTCCATACGTTTCCATGGCTGCTATAGCTCAAGACTCACGCTGTCTGACATCTGTCTGACACTCAGCTCATCTCAGCTCGATCCTCTCGTCGACTTCGATTGGCCCGCGCCGCACCATTATTTAGTGCCGTAAAGGGCCGGAAAGATCTCTGTGCGAACACGCTCCAAGCCACGCTCCGCCCTCTGGTGCCACACGATGCCACACGGGCTGCTGAATGCTGCTGATGCATGGTTGCGGATGGTTGCGGACATGCATAATTTTTCGGATATTTGCGGACTCATGCAGTGTGTGTATGTGTGTGTCAGTTCCTCAATTTTCTACAGATGCATGTTGACGTGCGGATGCTTCCAGATAATTTGTCAATCGCGTCCTTCCATGCCCTTTCTTGTGCTGCACGAGCACACTGCACAGCTTGAAGCCCGGAGAGAAGCAGGCGAAAGTATTTTGTCAGTCTATGTCACAGAAGCAGACTGAGACTGCCCACGCAACACGCGGTCTCAAAAAGAAGCTTTGAAGAGGACGAGAAGTCCGCTGGAGCGCCCAGCTACCTGTCTGTGAGCTACAGATTTTGTGAAAAAGTGGGTGGCCAGGAAGACTCGCAAGGAGAGACCAGGGGAATCGAGTTCGCTCTGCCTACGTGCTCCTCCCGAATCTCTGATCGAACAGAGAAGGATCTTCAACCATCTCCATCTTTTCCCAGGCCTTGGTCTTCCGTTGCCATCACGAATCGAGAAATTATCTGCTGAGACGTGAATAAGGCTCAAAAGGGTGCAGCTTCTGTTAGCTGGTGCAGAGAAGAAAGAGATTATGTCTGCCCCTCCCTCACATTCCGTCTCTGGTCCCTCGGGAGGTCTCGGGGTCGGGGGTGGAATGCCCATGCCGTCTTCGTCCTCCTCAGTCTCGGCCCTGGCTCAGCAAGGAGGAGGCACGTTGGCGTCTCCTCACCACGACCGGATTGCCAAACTGTCACAGAGACTGTCTGGCCTCCAAGTCGGACTGGAAGTCGAGAAGAGCTCCAGATTTGAGGTGGGGGAGCACATGGCTCTGGCAGAGATGTCGCATTATTGATGCTGATTGTTGCATTGCATGCACGGATGGCGTGTGTCTGTCTGTCCGATGAAAGAAAAATGGAAACAGGAACTTGGGGCACACAGTATTCGAGACGGAGCTTCACTGTTTGAGGGGGGTCAGATGAGATGTTGTAAGCAAATTTAAGCACGTGCACGTGAGACACAAAATATGGCAAGCCTAGCTCCTTTCGGTGTCCTTTCGATTGCAGACAGAATCTAATTTCAGAGAAGTCAACGAAACGCTTTTTTTGCGCACATGCACTCAGGAAAGCATGCTGAAGATATATATCCCTATTTCCCCTTGCATCGGAATAGAGGGAGGTGGGGGGCTGTCGTCTACTCGGGCGCCCATACGGCCCTTCGGTATCTTTTTGTGTGCAAAGTAGAAGAACGCCTACGAGCTTGC
>JAHBMJ010001878.1:103875-116102 GCA_018398765.1 Chromera velia
TTCAGAAAAAAGACAGGCAGTGTGGTCATGTACGTGAAAGAAAGAGAGCACACACGCAGGCGCGTGTCAGGGATCGAGCAACGTGTGTGTTCGTGAGTGTCAAAATGTGTGTTTGCGTCGATATGTGCGTGGGGGCTTATGTCTGTGACAGAGAGAGAAGGAGCGAAAGCGTGGGGTGGAGGGGATAAATGAGTGGTGAGGGCTAAGTGCGCGTCTCTCTGTCTTGCTGTCCTTGTATGTAAAGAAAAAAAGAAGTGTGCGTCTCTCTGTTTGTCTGCCTGTCCCTGTGTGTGAAGAAAAGAGAAAGTGCATACAAGCCATTCAAGCTTTGGTCTGCCTTTCTGTATGTCTTTCTGTCTGCCTGCCTCCTTCTGTCTATCAGTGAATCTGTTTGTCTCTTTCCGCTTTCGCCCGTTTTGGCTCACGAGTCCAGAAAAGAAATGAGAAGAGAATACAAACTGTATCACTCTCTGTCTCTATCTGGCTGTCTGTCTCTGTCTCTGTCTCTCTCTCCTCCCCCTTCTCTCTCTCTCTCTCTCTCTCTGTGTGTGTGTGTGTATGTGTATGTGTGTGTGTGTGTGTGTGTGTGTGTGTGTGTCCCCGCGTCTCTGCCCCTTAAATAAATTGCAGGAAAGAAGCGACAGAGAAGCGACTGAGGAAACGCTGCTCAGACTCCTCGAGGACACCTGCTCCAAGCTCAATGCTGTCGCCCAGCTGTGATTCTTCTTTTGTTGTGTGCAGAAGACATGTTCATGAAACGATGTTCACGTGCACACATGTGCGCGCACAATCCGAGATCAGTAGAAAGGGCAATCGGAGCCCCTCCACTTCCACCCTTCCTATTGCCTTTCGCTGCAGCGTGTGTACAGGAAAGAAACGGAACGAAGGAGAGAAAGGGAAGGATGCTGGGAAAGAAGCGAAAAACAAGACACCAGGGAGAATCATTTGGACAGACGCACAAATTCGCTATTGCAGAGACAGGCAGGCAGGCAACTGGAAAAATGCCACAAGGATAGAGAGGAGGGGATAGGAGCATGAGAGTGCATCTCCAGTCAGTGGCAGTCAAATGCTACCTGAAATTCAGTTTCAAGCTGCAGATTCAAAATAAATCGCACCGTTCGACGCATTGACTCAAAAGTTACTCCTGGTGTTACGATTCGTTAGGAAATCTGTGGGAATGTAGGAAATTGATGAGAAATCCTAGTGAAATCTAAGGGAAACTCTAGTGAAATCTAGTGGAATCCATGAGAAATTGATGGGAAATTTCATTTTTTTTACGTTTTTTTTTTAAATACATGAAACTAGTAGTTGAAATTACTGCAAGTTTGCTAGTTACTCTGTGCCAGTGTGTGTACGTGTTAGAATTACATAAACTTTCTTATACTTTTACTTAATTAGAAATCTAATCAGATATTTATTATGAATCTATGATAAGCATCATAAGCTCATAGCAGTAATCCGACTGTAATCATAATTTTGAAAAGCACTGTAATAACGGACTATTGCGACCAACCGGTGCTTGATTGATTGGTTCTACATTAAGCCGTCCTGCTATATCATGATAATATCTAAATCATAGACTAAATGTTACCAAAGCTAGTACCAAAGCATTATTTAGCTAGTTATATTTAGATCTAGATTTAGGTTACTGTGTGGCTTAATTGTATGGTGCCCGTTTTGTAATTACATTATTTAGTGGGAACCAGTGGCATCCTAGCTGGCATCTTAACTTGGTTATTCCTACCCCGGCTACCCGTATCATCTGAATCCATAATCTGATGATTATGGGCCACCCTGCAGGTAGTAAATAAAATCCCATAAAATCCCACCGGATTTTACTGGATTTTACGGGATTTTAGCGAGGATTTTAGCAAATTTTACGGGATTTTAGCCAGGATTCTGCTAGATTATATTTTTGTGTAGCTAAAATCCTGGCTAACAATAGTCCGGCAGAATCCTAGCTAAAATCCCGTAAAATCCGCTAAAATCCTGGCTAAAATCCGCTAAAATCCTGGGCTAAAATCCCGTAAAATCCTAGCTACCTGCAGGGCACGTTGACTGTATGGTGTATCGAAAGTTCTGGATTAAACGTTTGTCACTTGTCGATCGCATGATTCGGATTGAAAAGATACATTTCAAATTGATAGTGGATGCAGCGAGAGAAGCGCCAACAATAAAGAGATCATTTGCAGAGACTAAGATGCTTTCTTACCAGTCCGACTCCTGAGCTGAAGAGAACAAACTTGAACAAATAGGCATACCAACAAAAAACCGTTTCTGTGTACAGTACAGGACTTTCGTCCGCAGAGAAAGCATAGCAAAGGAACGAGATCAGGAAAGAATGAGGAAAGAGATAGGAACCGATCTGCGAAAGTAAATCACAAAAAATCTTTGCAAAGGCACAAAAAGGGGGAAAAACATAAATTTGGGGAACAATTTTAATTAAGCTGACCACTCAATCAATCAACCGACCGATCGATCGAGGCCCACCCATGCAGCCAACAACTTAATTGACACGGACGGCCCAACGTAAAGTCACAAAACCAACGAACGATCGAGCAAACCCACTGGCAGTCCCATCAACTCACTGAATTGCCCTTTGAGCCACTCACGCACGGCGCGCACGTCTGACATGTGCGCATGCTCGCTTTACTTCTCTCGTCTCTTTTTGCGAATTCATTTTCAGAAATTTTAATCGGCCTTCGTTTTTGTGGATGGATCCCTCTCTTGGTCTTCGCGTTCCATGCATCAAGCGCGAGGCAGCGGGAACCACAATATGTCTTTTTTTGTCCAAACAGAGAGATTGCTGAAAAACAACACAGAAAAAAATAGAAGCATGCAGCCTGGCTGTTAAGAGAAGGCCAGAACTGAAGAAGAAAAGGGCTGAAACAGAAAAAGTGAAAGAAGAAAAAGTGATGTACAAAAAAGAAAGCCCACCAAGCCCTTGCAGTCTTCTGCCCTCCCTGCAGATCTCTCAGTTCCTCTCTCCTTTTTTCTTCTCCGCTCCCCAGAGACTGCGTGGAAGAAAAAAAAATTCCGAGACAAAAGGCGCCTTCATTCCTGCCTGATCGACGCAGACGCGATACGTCCGTTCTTTGCTTTTCCGGCACTCTCTCTCTCTCTCTCTCTTTCTCTTGGGTTCGAGATTCTCTCTGTCTCTCTATCTCTTGGGTTCGAGACTCAACAAACGGACATCGGCAGAACCGGACAACACCCTGCTTTCTCACGAAGGCAGAAACATACGCTTTCTTGGATCGCCCCCTGACTTTGTTTTACACACTTGGTTCGTTATTGAATTCAATTCGTCTGCTTTTCGTACTCAGTCGGATATGATGCGTGGTCCAGAATTCCGCACTGGCCGTGAGAGCCCACCTGCACGCACACACACACATACACACACATACATACACACACAGAGGCAGGCAGAGAGAGAGAGAGAGAGAGAGAGAGAGAGAGACAAACAGTTACACACAGACGCGCGCACATACACACGCAACACACAGATACACTTACTCCCGCCCTCCCTCCCTCTCTCACACACACAGATACCCTCAGGCTCAGCTCATTCTCGATGAAATCAAAGAGATTGCTTCACCATGAACATCAATCCACCTGCCTGAAAAGTCCATGCGTCTCCATTCATTCATTCATTCATTCATTCATCCATCCATTCATTCATTCCGATTCATTCGTTCATTCATTCATTCATGCTTTCATTTCCGCTCACCCACCACGCACCGACCGACCGACCGAAGGTTTGGAGGAGTTCCGCACGAGTTTGATATACCCCTTGTCGCCCCAGGTCCTGCCCCACGAGTTCTTCACCAGCCAGTAGTCGAGGCCGTTCTCCGTGCCATACCCGACCAGCAGTACCCCGTGATTCATTCGAGACCCGCAGTGCTCGGTCAGGACACCGGACTTGTAAAACTTGAACGCCATCTCATTCGCCTGCAGGGCAGATAGCACGAGACAAGAAAGGCTGAGTAACAGGGAAGGAGAAATCAAAAGCAAACATACAAAGATACCTCTCTAGCCTGAACAGCGACACTGGCAAAATTGCAAGGCGAGAACAAGAAAGAGAGGAAGAAGAAGGAGAACCACCTGAGCACAAATGACCGAACCAACCTGAATGGCCACGGCAACAGGCCCATGTTCTGCAACAGCCGCCATGAGCGCCGTCTCCGATCTTCGCGGCACGTCGTAGAACCCATTGAACCCGATCAGCAAGGGGTCGCACTCTCTGGCTCTGCACTTTCCGTTGATGGCCTCGTACGGGTAATCGGTCTCAGAGCACAACCCGTGCTTCTTCACATACCGGAAAGCCGCGTCCATCAGCCCCCCACTGCACCCCTTGTTGCCCTCCCCCCAGGAGCAGTCAACAAGCTGTTGCTCAGACAGCTTGCCGAGCTTGCTGGTGTTCTTGCAGTGCACTCCCTCGAGAGCCCCGACGGCCGAGAAGGCCCAGCAAGACCCGCAGCTGCTCTGGTCCATCACCGGGTTCACGCACTTCTTCGCATTCCAGTCGACGGACTGGGGCAGCGCGTCCCGGGAATAGGAGGACAGGTTGTGGGTGGGGTGCACTCCGTTTGTGCCATCCATGGGAGAGAAGCCCATGAACCTCTGGTCGAATTCCTCAGGGGTCAAATCGGAAAATTCGTTAATTTCCAGCTTCACGTGATCGTGTGCTGCGTTGTGCGCCTCAATCCACTGCAGGTTCTTTTCGAAGATCTTGAAGCGCTTCTCTGTCTCTGCCTCGTCTGCGTACACTTTGTTGAACTTCCACTTGAATGAGTTGAAAGAGTTCAACACAAAAGGGCTCGCAGAGGAAGACCACAACTGGACAGACGAAGCATCAAGAGAAGCCGTGGGCGCACTGCTGAAGCGAGTGCCATACATGTACCCAAACAGGCCAAGAACTCCACACAACGCAACGGCAGGAATCACTGCAAGAAGAACAGCAGTACGATTCACCTTCCTCTGTCTGCGTGTTGTCCCCACCGTCTCACCAGAGACGAACGAGACGTAATGCTCCGGGGAGGAAGACATCCTAGCTGCTCTCACTTGCTTTCTTTGCTATCAAGCTGCCTGCCTGTGCAAACCCGTGGCTTTCCTGAACTTCTTGGTACACGGAAACGAGCAGCCTGTAAGCGCCTCGTAAGTCCACTGTGCGTTGACGTAAAGCGGTGACTCAATAGATTCGGAGACGGCTTGGTCGAGATTTTCAGTTTCACCAATTTAAAAATTTTTGAAGTGAAAAGTAGTCAGCGGGCGTCTCCGCGCAGCTGGTCATCCCCGCGGGCGGCGCGCGGGCCCCAAATTTAACGGAGCGCCCGCGGGCCCGCGGCCGCCTGAACACCGCGCACGGCGCGTGACCGCGCGCACAAATCGCGAACCTTCTTGCTGCAGCTAGTCACGGTTTCATTCGATTGACTGGCCGGAAGTGTGTATTGAAGGATCCCTGTTGTCATCTGCTTAGCTGTGCAGCAAAAGAAGGGAGACTGCAAGGTTCTTCGTGGCATCTGATTTCTTGACGCTGAAAAGAGAAAGAAGCAAAATTCATTATGGCCGGTGCGAGCGCCGTGCTCTTCTACAACCCGGGGGCGTCTCCGTTCACCTCTCTGGTGTGCGCCTCTTTGACAAACAGCCTGCGACCGAATGCTGTCAGAACCGTGGTGGCAAAGAACGTTGAGGTTGCCAAGGTAAGCTCTGGAGGGAGGGAGGGAGGGAGGATGTCTGCAAAGGGCTTACTCTCGCTGGCTTGTCTGTTCACATACCTGTCCACATACTTGCCCCCCCCCCGTCCTCTTTTTTTGTGCAGGTGAGACTTCTCGACGGCACAGAGCACTCTGGAAATGACCTTTTGGCGTCTCGACTGATTGCCACTGCAGTGCGTTCGGAGACGGCGCTGTGGGGCAAGTCATCCGAGGAGTCCAAGGAGGTGGAGGAGTGGGTGGGGCACGTGGAGAAGGGCAGCATGAAGCTTCCGTTCTTCTGTCAGACTCTGAACGGGCGGCTCCAATTGAGGACATTCGTGGTGGGGCACTCCCTCACTCTGGCCGACGTCGCAGCGTTCGCCTACGTGCATAAACTCGGAGGTGAGTGTGGATGCATTTTGCCGTCTCTTTTCTTTTGGAAGCGATCGAGATCTATATCTGCCGTCTCTTCTCTTTTTCTTTTTCCAGTTGGTATCGCTGACGAGCCAGGATGGTTGGCACGACCCATTAGCGTCTCTCTTCTGATCTCTTTCCGGCACTTTCTTCCCAGTGTGAGCGTGAGGGGGGGTGGCGGGAGAATGAGGGATTTCTCGTGTCTCGTGTTCTGTGCATTCATTGATACACGGGATTACAGAGTTGGGCCGGGGGGTGCTTTTGTTCTTGTGCTCCCCTGTATTCCTCCCGACTGACTGAATCTGTTGCTGTCGCCCTTTGTCCCCTTTCCCTTCCCGCTCGAGACTCAGGGCGGGTAATGCAATGATCCTCCTTGTCTTTTCTTTTCTTTTCTTTTCTTTTCTTTTCTCTCTTTCTCGAGGGCTTGACAGTCATCTCAGTGAATGAACAAACCGGCAGAAAGACAGGTGTCCCTGTCTGATTGGTTTGCCCATCAGTGGGTCCATTTGCATTCCGATTTTTCTCCTTCCTTCCTTCCGTAGTATCCATGGACGCCTCTCCTATCTCCCCCCCCGGCTTTTCAATTTCTCTTCCCTTCCTTTGCTTTCGTGTGGTTGAGAAACGAACAGGGAACTCATCATCAACAGACTTCCCGGCAGACGCACAGAAGTTCCCTCATGTCGCGAGGTGGTGGCTCTTCCTGAGCAGCCAGCCAGCTATCGGGTAAATCGGTGGGGGCGTCTCTCTCTCTGCGCGCGTCTTGTCTGCCTGGCCTATGATGAGTACAGTGTTGTGAGAGTCGGCAGAGAGAGTGTGGTGATACAGATTAAACGTTTCGCTTCAGACGGACGGGCAGAAAAACCAGAAGAGAAAGAAGGAGAGAAATATTTCACACACTGTGAAGCAAATGAGGGAGGGACTTCTCCGATTTTATGTGTTTCTGTTCGACTTTTCCTTTCCAACAAACAGACTGGAGAGCGAATAGAGAAGGGCAAATACAGATCGGCCGTTGCGTGTATTGATTTGAGTGCAGGCTGGTCATTGCAGAGAATGCAATCGCGGCCAGTGCGACCGGATCGGGGGCCTCTGCCGTCAACGGTGTTGAGAAGAGGCAGGGCGGCAAGGGAGGAAAGGGAAAGGGGGATAAGGACAAGGGCAAGGGTGAGCAGAGCAAAGAATCGGGAGAGGGTGGGGAGAGTGCGATTGGATCTGGACTTTCCTTTCCTCCTCTGACTGGGGGAGAGAAGGGAAAAGTCTGCACAAGATTCGCTCCAGAGCCGTCAGGTCAGCCTCCCTCAGGGGGAGACGGGGAATTTGTTAGGGGGGTTGGCTGAGGCTTTCTTTCTGTCTTTCTTGCGCTCGCTGTCTCTCTTTGCGTGAGCTTTCTCGCTCTCGTTGTCTCTCTGTGCGTGTGCTGTCTGTCTGCCTTTCTCGCTTTCTCTCTCCCTTTATGCGCGCCCATTCGTGTGCATTTGGTGGGTCTGTCTTCACGATCTGACGACACTCCTGACTGCGTGTTGTGCGTCCGCCCGCATAGAGAGAGGTGTTTGTGTGTGTGTGTGTGTGTGTGTGTGTGTGTGTGAGTGTGTGTGTGTGTGTGTGTGTGTGTGTGTGCATCTATCGTCCATCTAGGCCCTTCCCTCGCCCTGCGTGCATCTATCGTCCATCTAGGCCCTTCCCTCGCCCTGCTTGTGCTTCCTCGTCGCATTCCTCCTTTTGTCTTCTTTTTTTTCTGCGGGTTAAATTCGCGAAAGAAAATGTCATGGTGATTTGAATGAAAAAAGTTGCTTCTCGCATGGCACTGCGCAGACAGATATTCGTTTTGAATGAAGGCCCGGCACCAGCTTGTTGCTTATCAGGGTCACGCCAATTTCATCTGTCTCTACGAAATCCCAAGTTCGTTCGGACTTGAGCTTTGGCATTGAAAGAAGTGAAGTGCACCTTTTTGTTTTCTCCTGCGCGGGCCGGCCTGCAGGCTACCTTCACATCGGTCACGTGAAAGCTGCGTTCCTGGCCAACTACTACGCGCGGGAGTATGGGGGGAAACTGATCCTCCGATTTGACGACACCAATCCGGCAAAGGTCAGTCGCTTGAAGGAAGGAAGGAAGGAAGGAAGGAGGGAAAGAAGGCAGGGAGAGACCGCTTTGATCGATCGATCGATCGATCGATCAACCTTTTTTGGAGAGAGACATGGTTTCAAGAGAAGCTTGAGATCTTACATGGACTGTAGGAATCGTCACCCCCATATGCAGACAGTGACTGGTGGCTGGGGCGCTTGGGGCCGTTGCGCGCACTGACCGCACGCGCGAAGGCACGTGCCGGCAGGTCTCCGAGCTAATCGTCTCCGATAGGTCGCAGAGCGGCCACTATGTATTGGCGACGTTTCTCTCTCCTTCTCTGATTGAGGCAGTAGGAATTCATTCTTCGATTGGGGATTGAGTACCGTAGGACTGGGCAGGCAAAACGTATGTGTGTGCATTGAATGAATGGCCTTCTTGTTGTTCCTCCTTCGTGTGACTCTCTCCCTGCTTCCCTCCCTGTCCGAATATTCCTTTCTTCTTTCATTCACCCATGCAGGAGAAGGAGGAGTTCGAGAGTTCTTGCATTTACTTTCATTCAGAATACATACTGAAAAAGAATTCTGTATGAAAGTAAATGCATGCATTATTCTTTCATTCACCCATCCCTGCAGGAGAAGGAGGAGTTCGAGAGTTCTATCAAGGAGGATCTCCGAACTTTGGGGATTGTGGAGGACGAGGTCACCTACACCTCAGATCACTTTCCCTATCTTCTGGTGTGTCTGTCGGCCTGGGATGATGTCTCTGCATTTCTCTTTTTTCTTTTCCTCTCTCTTTCTCTTTTCACAAAAGGGAGACACAAAAGAAAAATCGAGCCCTGCCCAAAAAGTCACCATTCGACCAAACGAATTCTGCGTGTTTAATTGTTTGTCTGTCTCACTTCTGGAGAGAGGGAGGGAGGGATCCAGAAGTTCCAATCCCAGACTTCCACCTCTGTCTCCTTCCTTCCTTGCCTCTTTCTTTCACACAGCTCAACTCTATTCCATTACATTCCGCACACACACAGCCGGACTTGGCCGACACCGAAATGAGGATCATATCATCATTCTCTCTGTCTACCTATCTCAATATATGTACATACATGTATTTATTCATCTCTCTCTCTCTTTCTTCGTCTCGCTGTCTGTGTTCTCATGCAGGATTTCATGACGGAGCTGATCAAGAAGGGGATCATGTACGTCGACAACACCTCTGTGGAAGAGATGAGAGACCAGCGCGGGAAGGGAATAGAGAGCAAGTAGGTCTTGCTTGTCCGTGAGCCCGTGTGTGAAAGTGTACATCGGGTGTGTGTGTGTGTGTGTGTGTGCTCCGTGCATGTTTTTCCCTTTTCTTCCCCCCTGTCAGTCTCCTTCTTTCTTCCCGAGTGCCTCGTACACATGCATGCGCATGAAGACAGGAAGGGGGGTATCTGTGCAAAGGTGCCTGCCTCCAGAGAGCAGCTCTTAGATTGAATGCAGAAGATTGTTCTTTCTTTTTTATTTCGTTGTGTTGTGTGTGATCATCAGTATGCGCATAATCCGGATTATGCATGCATTCGACTCCCTCTTCTGTTCTCATCGGTATTCTGTCTCTTTGTTCTTTCGTTCACCCACCCCCTTTTTTTCTCTGTTCTCTCTCTCTCTGTGCAGGTGTCGCAATAACGGCGCCGAGGAGAATTTGCGTCTTTGGGAGGAGATGAAGAGAGGAAGCGCAGAGGGCGTGACCTGCTGTGTGAGGGCGAAGATTGACATGAAGAACAACAACAAGTGCATGCGGGACCCCGTCATGTACAGGTAAATGTAGGCGGGCGGGATTGAAGGAACGATGGATGGATTGAAGAAAGGGGGAACATGTGCCACTTTTTGGAGAGGGAGAGAGAGAGAGAGAGAGAGAGAGAGAAGAGAGGGCAGAAAAGGGTTTGGGGAGGACGGATCGGAATCCAAGCGAGACAGGCAGACACTGGCAGCCTGCCCTCTCTCTCTCTCTCTGTTTTCTCTGCAGGCCCGCAGGTTCTCTCTCTGTGTTGTGATCACGCACGGCTCCCTTCCTTCCGCGATCACAAAGGGAAGGGCGGTCTCTGCTCTTCTCTCTCTAGTCTCATACCACCATGAAGTAACGGAAACGTTTCCTCAAACGTGTGCTCGTGTGTGTGTGTGTGTGTGTGTGTGTCTGTGTGTGTGCAGGTGTAACGTGACGGATACTCACCATCGAACGGGAACAAAGTACAAGACCTATCCTTGCTACGACTTTGCCTGTCCTGGTGAGGTACCACTTCCTCCATCTCCTTTTTCCTCTCTCTCCCTCGCCCCTCCCCTTGGCCGCATTGCTTTTCTGATTTCTTTCGCAGCTTCTTTTTCTCCCGCTTGTTCTCAGTCGTTCTTCTGCTGCCTGTCACTCTTGTTTTTGCATACGGGCGTGCGTCTGTGCGTGGGAGCGTGCAGTTGTGGATGCGAAGGAGGGCGTGACCCATGCGATGAGGTCCTCTGAGTATGTTGACAGGAACGAACAGTACATGTGGATTCTCAAGGTTGACTTTTGGGGAGGTCTGGGGGGAGGGTAGAAGCTTGCTTGCCTGCATGCGTCCAGCCATGGCTTTAGGTCTTTCCTGTGACAGTTAACAGGTTCTTCTGCCGAGCCTCTGAGTAGTGTTAAAGAAAGTCGAGTAGAAACGATCGGTGGTCTCTATGAGTTTGTGCTTTGCCTGTGCGCCGTCTATGTTGATTAGAGGCCTGGATTTATGTTCGACACGTGTATGTGCACGCGCATGAGTCTTCTGAGAGTACGTACGTACGTGCGTGTGTGTGCGTATGCATGTGCGTGTGAGAGTGCGTGTGAATGTGTGTACATGCCAACGCACTCGACCTGACCGATCCCCACAAAAAGCATTCACATATGTCCGCTTGCAGGCCTGCGGACTTCGTACAGTGGAGATGGTCGAGTTCTCCCGTTTGAATTTGGTGAACACCGTTTTGTCCAAGAGGAAACTTCAGTGGTTCGTCCGTCCATTTGCCTGACAGTGCTCTTAGCCTGTTGAAGCTTCGTTCAGCACAAATGCAGGCCTGCCTACAGATAGACATGGACATAGACAGGCACTTGCTTACTCCGAAAACCCCTCGCTCCAAATTAGCAAACAAGCTTCGTAAACAAACTTTCCAACACACTTGCAGAAAGAAGCAGACCTCCACCGACCGACACTCAAAAAAACCGTGCCTCTCTCTCTCTCTCTGTGTGTGTGTGTGTGTCTGTCTGTCTGTCTCTCTCTCTGTCCTTCTGTCCGTCTGTCTGTCCGTCTGTCTGTCTGTCTGTCTGTCTGTCTGTAAAGACGATATAGTCTGTGTATGTGTGTATGTGTGTGTGCCTGTGTGTGCGTGCAGGTTTGTGGACTGCAAGAAAGGGGGCGTAGAGTCGTGGGAGGACCCCCGATTCCCCACCGTGAGAGGAATGACGCGGAGGGGTCTGACGGTCGGTCCCTCTCTCTCCCTCCCTCCCTCCCCGTCTTTGTGCCTCTCTTTTTGCCCTCCTCTTTCTGATACACGCAGAAAGAAAGAACCATATACAGACGTACAGCCTCAAAGTTCGTTGACTTCGTTGCTGCTAGGAGTCCACTTGAGTGGCCTTTCCCTCGTCGCTTTCGTTTGCACGTAAGGAGGCTTGTTTTTGGTTTTGTGTTCTCGGTCCCTTAAGGCCCTGCCTGCCTGTTTGTTACTTCCTTCCCATAATTGCATGCAGGTGGAGGGTCTCTTCGATTTCATCAAAGAGCAGGGGCCCTCCCGGTCCACTAACCTGATGGAGTGGGACAAAATTTGGGCGAAGAATAAACAGGTCGGTCGGTCGGTCTGAGCAGAAAGGTCCAGAAAGGAAAAAGGAAGCTGCGGGGAAAATGCCGTTTGTGTTTGTAGATCTGTCTGTGCACACACACTGCCGGTCGCTTGTTCTTTCCGTCCTTTTGTGTGTCTGTTGGCCTTCTGTGTGTCTGTTGGTCTCTCTCTGTCTCCCTCTGTGAATAAAGCGATGTTCCATCACGCTGTAGAGAAGACGGTTTGGGGGAGAGAAGGGGGGGGG